>JAFVLL020036799.1:0-22423 GCA_021397915.2 Tor tambroides | reverse complement strand
AGCTTCAGTTCACTCCTTGTGAAGCTCTCCCAAGTGTTTGAATTGGCTTTGCTTGACAGTATTCTCAAGCTTGCAGTCATCCCTGTTGCTTGTGCGCCTTTCCCTACCCAATTTCTTCTTTCCAGTCAACTTTGCATTTAATATGCTTTGATACAGCACTCTGTGAACAGCCACCCCTTTCAGTAATGACCTTCTGTGACTTACCCTCTTTGTGGAGGGTGTCAATGATTGTCTTCTGGACCATTGCCAAGTCAGCAGTCTTTCCCATTATTGTGATTTCAAAGAACAAGAGAGACCCGGAATTTATACTGTAGGGATGGTCATTTATTGAAGCTCAAATGTAAATATTCTAATATTTTGAGATACTAGATTTTTGACTTTCACAAACTGTAAGCTCTAATCATCAAAATTAAAACAAAAAAACTTTTGAAATGTTTTACTTTACGTGTAATGAATCTAGAATATATGAAAGTTTCACTTTTTGAAATGTTACAAAAATAATGGCCTTTTTCATGATATTCTAATTTTTTGAGATGCACCTGTACTCCATAGACAGCCAAGTTTTTTTTAAAGCCCATCTTTTCAGCAGAGAATTTCCACTTTAAGTAAACATGCTACGTTAACATTATTCCTGTGATACGGTGCAGTAAGACAGAGTGAGGGAACTCTAAAGGAGGCAAAAGATCGAACTGACTGGGACAGTGAGGCCCAAGAGACCAGACTAATTACAGTGGAGAACAGCCAAGTAGACGCAATGCAAATGTCCTTCAGACAATTACGCGCTGCCGATGCTAGCATTCTCAAATGTTTCCTGACCGCTCATCATCATTCTAACTTCTCGCCACATAATTAGAAATGAGCAGCCCCGGAGCCGAAAGCATCCGGGCTCAAGCATTTAGTGTTATCCGGGCCGGGTTGCCCCTCGTAGCCTACTTCATCAGACCATACCATGCGTTCAATGGCCAGACACTGTAAATGGAAAATGAGCTCCACTATTGACCTTCGTCATTTAATATAGCTCATAGAAAGAAACAGTGGATGCGTTTTAATTACCCTGCCCTCTGATTACACATCATCATCTTGGGCAGCTGTTATTGCAACGTGATGGAGTTACAGGCTAATGCAATTTGTTGGAGCATCACAAATGTGGTATCAAGAAGCAATGTGCGAATTGGATGCAAACTACATTGCGAGGAACATGAAAACGATTAAGCCACATCTTCACGTAGGTGACATTCAAATTTCAGTTTCCCGGTAAAATCTTATCTAATTGTAATCTTATAGAAAATGAAAAATTCACTGCTGTACTTTGGTAAACATTGTCGTCAAAAGTGATGATAATGCCTCATAATGTAATGGCCATATTAAAAAAACTTGTTAATTGTAATTAGCCCTGGTTGTTACTCGTGGCTATGGAAACTAATTTCCCTCAGGCATGCCTCTGCATGTAAACTGGAGGAGTTTGAAAATACGCAGCTTATTATTATGAAATAATACAGTGCTAATCGAAGGTTGTTGTCTTCTAATAGGCATTGTGGGCTTAATGGACTCAGAAGATGGTTTTAATGTATGATATGTCTAGATCAAAATCTTTGCTGTACTTTGAAATGTGTCAGTTTTGAAAATTGTGGAAATCAACATGAGTATATTTAGGTCCATATATATTTGGACACAGACACATTTTTTGTATTTTTTTTATTTTAGCAGCTGGCCAAAACATATTCAAGTTACAGTTACATAATAAATATGGGCTTAAAGTGCACATTAAAGTGCTTTAATTTGAGAGTATCCACATCAGAATTACAGCTCTTTAATATGTGCCTCCCTCCTTTTTCAAGGGATCCTAAGTAATTGGACAATTGACTCAAAAGCTGTTTCATGGACAGTCGTGGGCTATTCCTTCGTTAAGCTGTTGCTCTGAACCCACATCATGTGGTCAAACGAGCTCTCCATGCAGGTGAAACAGACAATTGTTGGGCTTCAAAATCAAAACAAAATCGTCAGAGAGATAGCAAATCAACAGTTTGGTACATTCTGAGAAAAAAATAATACACTGATGAGCACAGCAACATAAAAAGGCATAGACGTCCACGGAGGACAACAGTGGTGGATGATCGGAGCATCCTCTCCATGATAAAGAAAAACCCTTTCACAACATCCAGCCAAGTGAAGAACACTTTCCAGGAAGTAGGCATGTCACTGTCAAAGTCAATCAAGAGAAAACTATATATAAGACTATATATATATATATATATATATATATATATATATATATATATATATATATATGTATATATATGTATATATATATATACAAACTAAAGGCAGAAAGACCCACAAACAAACGACTGAAGTCAGTGCTGCAGTAAAGGCCTGGCAAAGCATCACATAATAAGGAAACCCAATCTTTGGTGATGTCCATGAGTTCCAGACGTAAGGCAGTCGTTGCCAGCAAAGGATTCCCAACAAAATATAAAAAAATTAACATTTAATTTATGATTATATTTATTTGTCAAATTACATTTGAGCCCCTGAAAATAGGGGGGCTGTGTATAAAAATGGTTGTAATTCCTAAGCATTTTATGTTATATTTTTGTTCAACCCCTTGAATTAAAGCTTAAAGTCTGCACTACAATTTCATCTTGATTGTTTCATTTTATTCTAGTGGCATACAGAGCCGAAATTATGAAAATTGTGTCAGTGTCCATATATATATATATATATATCCTATCAAATTTGGTAAAAGTAATATACGTCCTCTCAATGGATCCTTTTTACATTTCAAGGATTGGATGCAAAGTAAACAATAGCAGGGGAACAGCTGCTACACAGAGGTACAATGGGAGACCACTGCAGATATTATTGCAGTGATGTCTTTTGTTCCAACAGCAAAGAAGTCGTCCTTGTTTCCACAACTTTTACAAAAGAAGAAAACAGAGAAATTGTGGCAGTCAGAAGAGAGAAAGGTGCTGCATTTACCATCACTATATTTGTCAGCTGTATATACAGCAAGGCAATGAAAGTAGAGTCCAAAATGTATGAAATGTATACATCTTTTGTGCTGAAAATGCAATTAAGCATTTTTGGTAACACTTTGCTTAAAGCATTTATGTATAATGCATTATAAAAGTAGCTTTAATGCATTAATTATGCCTTGTGGTGCACCTTATAATGCATTGTACAGTCTCATTAATTAATTGTTACCACAGTTACTACAATGTAACACTTATCAATTCATTGTTACACTATGCATTTTAAATTTGATTATAATTATTTATGACAATAATGTATTACAATGCACATTATGAATAATTATATAACACATTATGCCCTTTAATAACCCTTTATAATGAATTATACATAAAAGCTTTAAAGTGGCCCTGTTATGGGTTATGAAAGGTTCATATTTTGGTTTTGGGAGTCCCAAACGACAGGTTGACATGCATGCAAGGTCAAAAAACACTTTCATTTTCTTATAATATGCATTTATTCTTACCTTATTTGCTCGGCGACTGCCAAAGGATTCGCTCGACAATTAATTTTTCCAAACCCCTCCTTTGCGTGACGCTAATCTGCAGTGATTGGTCCGATTGGTCGATTTCATTTAAAGCAGTGTTTGTGAGCACAGTGCTGCTTTGTGTACAGCCGTTACCAGGGAAACTATTTTTAACATTCCAAAAGCTGCACCTAGTGGCAAAGAACGAATGTGCATTTTCATTCAGACCAACACGAAAATCAAGTTTTCCCAGGTCTGTGCACACAACAAATGGGCGGGCAATATGCTAATATTTCATGTTGCTGTCAAGATGAAACGACTTGGGATTCGTTTTGAAAACGACTCGTTTCAATGATTCAGAGTCGACTCTTTCTTTTGAGAGACAATAACTTATACGCGGTGCACTTTCAGATTTAAAACTTTGCAGGATGTTTTCATTCACTTATGTGTTACACACTGCATGAAAGGTAATTTTCAAAAATCCATAATAGGGGCACTTTAAGTAAAGTGCTACTCATTTTTTCCCCTCTTAATTAGGCTATTACTGAGGTCAATGTGTCATCATATACAATCAACTCTAAAAAACAAGAAGAGATTTCAAACTTTCTAACTTTAAAAATGTAAAACTAAACTATTAAATTACTAAAACTAAAATTATAATGAAACTCAATAGACACACACACACATACACACACACACACACACACACACATATATATATATATATATATATATATATATATATATATATATATATATATATATAACTAATAAATAGTACAAAGGCACATAAGGAAATTACTGAAATGCAAACAAAAATGAAAAGGAAACAAAAAAAAACTTCAGACATTATAAAGATTGTTATGGTAAAAAAGGTTAATTATGACTATTTACTTTTTTTCCACACACACACACACACACACACACACATACACTTTTTTCCATAATCACTCACTAATAAGGATACACACACGCGCACACACACACACACGCACACAATTTTTTCCATAATCACTCACTAATAAGGATACACACACACACACACACACACGCGCACGCACGTTTGTTTTTGTGAAAAGTGAGGATATCTCATAGGCGTAATGGTTTTTATACTGTACAAACTGTATGTGCTATTGCCCTATACCAACCCTACACCTAAACGTAGCCCTCACAGGAGACTGTGATTTCTACTCCCCCCCCCAAAAAAAAACTCTCTCTGTATGATTTATAAGCATTTTGAAAAGTGGGGACATGGGGCAATGTCCTCATAAGTCACCTTCACCTTGTAATACCTATGTCATACCTGTGTCATTATACAAATTTATGTCCTCATTTGTCACAAAAATGCGCGCACGCACGCACACACACAAATTTATGTCCTCATTTGTCACAAAAATGCGCGCACACGCGCACACACGCACACACTCTCTCTCTCTCTCTCTCTCTCTCTCTCTCTCTCTCTCTAAAAACTGCTTGGTTAAATATAGATAAACCCAGTGATTGGGTTGTTTTCAACCAACAGTTGGGTTAAATGTTTAATGTTTAATGTTAAATGTTTAACCCAACCAGTAACCCAACAGCTGGGTCAAAACAACCCAATGGCTGGGTTTGTCTATATTTCACCCAGTGCTGGGTTGTATTTAACCCAGCAGAGTGTATGTATCCTATATACTTCATACATCACAACATGAAACATATAATTTGAAATCTACATCTAAAGTACCATTAAGGAAATCTGTGTTGGAAGTGTTGTCATCCAATCTGCATTTTAAAAAGTGACATGTACCGAACACTTACTTAGCATGTGTGCAGTAGTGAAACAGGTGCACTGCACCGAGGAGAAAGACTGTTCTCAGAATGACTGTAGGGGACATAATTATGATATTATTGAAAAAGCCCCTACTTCTGAAACCCCTGCTTTTCAACAGGCCTTGCATGTCAGCGCTGCTTTCACTGTGCGCCACGGATTGAGGTAAATGGACCCTGGGAATCAAAAAATGGCCTTTGCCTAAAAAGAACCCCTTAATAATGCTATCAGAACGACTGGCTGAAAACTTTTCAAACCAAAGTCAGATCAAAGAGTTTGCGAAAATGCTCTCAAATCGCTGAGGTCGGGAACCCAAGGAAGGGAGGATTTATTATAAAGACCTGCTGTAAACCAGGGATGAAAAGCACCGCGTGTAAGAGGAGGTAGATCTTTTGAATCGTGGCCCAGTGGTGGAGTCTGTTCACTCATGCGTGCGACTATGTTGTTTTTCAAGCTTGCCCGAGACGCAGCTGCAGATTTCAGGTGTTGATTCCTAACCAGAAATCTGAGTATAAGTGTCTATCAGACTCCTTAAGGCTGACAACAAAGAACTCATCCCATGTTTTCATCCCATTGGCCTTTATTTCAAGGCTAAAAATCACAAAAGGGGAGGTTTTGTGTCCCTGTGGTAGGTTTGCCTGCAGTTACACTTTTAAGTATGAAAACGTGCTGACGTGCGTGGCCCCCCACTAGGAGAGAAACTACATTCCTGACATCAGACCCTTTGAAGCACTTTCTCTCCCTGCAGCTTTGACTTCATTTTTAATTTCAAACACTCAATGGCAACACTGAAGTGAACCGGGCGCAAAAGACCGCCATGCCGTGTGGCTTTTTTCCCCACCCATTCAGTATGTGTGCACATGTTCTTGCTACAGGGCTTCTGAGAAATAATTCAGCATCTACCGTGAGACTTGTGTGTAAACTGAAAAGTGCAAAGACGAACCCTCTGGTCATATCTTTTGTGCCTCTTTCTTTCTGCATTGGCTATCATTTCAAAGGAAGTTCAGCAGGGGTGTGCAATCATGCCCCAAGGCAATCAGGAGCTTATCTTTTTGCTAGGCGCTCTCTTACACTAATTGTGACTCAGCTTGTTGATGCACAATAACACGGACTGCTACCTGAGGAACTTCAATGTTATCTAATGTGTAAATGTGTAATCCCTCTCATTTTGAGTTTATACATTGCCGTTCAAAATTTTGGGCTCAGTAAGATTTTAATATTGTTGAAAGAAGTCTCTGTGGCTTACTAAGGCTATCAAAAATACAGTAAAAACAGTAAAAATTGTAAAAAAATAAAATAAAAATATTATAATTTAAAATAACTGTTTTCTATTTTAATATATTTTAAAATGTAATTTATACCTGTGATGAAAATCTGAATTTTCAGTATCATTACTCCAGTCTACAGGGTAAAACGATCCTTCAGAAATCATTTTAATATACTGATTTGCTGCTCAAAAATTTTATTATTATTAATGCTGAAAACAGTTGTGCTGCTTCATTTTTTTTTTATGGAAACTGACAGATTTTTTCAGGATTCTTGGATGAACAGAAAATCAAAAGAACAGAATGTATTTGAAATAGAAATCCTTTGCAACATAAATATTTCACTGTAACCTTTTTTGATTGATTTAATGCATCCTTGCTCAATAGAAGTATTAATTTCTAATTAAAATGTTAATTTAAAAAAATACGTACTGATCCCAAAGTAATGCATATAGACACAAATAGTCTATGAATCTGAATTAGCCTAAACTATTAGCATTGTAGATTCTTTGCAGACTGGCAAAAGAGGAAGATTTACACTTGTCTTATGTAACAGTTTCATTACCCTCCCTATGACTCCTGCATGCTGCTCTTTCAAGTTATTGGATGGAGATCAGTTGAACTCAGAAGTCACCCTGAGGCTTTTTGTTTGAAAACACATGGCCAGAATAACAGCAGAAGTAAATGAAGGGGTTGTGATTTGAATTGTATGCCTTAATAATAATAAAAAAAGACTATAGAAATACAAAGACTAAAAAAAAAAAAAAAAAAAAAAAAAAAATGGCGCTACTGGGCATGCGCACATCAATACAGCGGAATTTTTGTCACACTGTACAACTAATAATGACTATTTTTTCATTATGGTAAGGGGGAGGTTTAGGGTTGGGGTAGGTGTAGATGTTAATAAAACACAATCTAATAGGTAGAAAATTAATTTCATTGTTCGTTTCCAGTTGGAGCTGTATCCCTTCTAGCCACAACCTTCTAAACCGGGGTGTTTTTAGGAGTGTGATATTCAAATGACGATTGTTTTCTGCCGCCACATTTATCAACATACGATCATTCGTATGATTAGATTGGCGGAATAAGAATGTTTCATGAATCGCACGTGTACTCTGTCTTAAGTTGATTTGTACGCACAGATCTGCACTCATTTCTACGTTAGATTGATAAATGAGGTCCATTCAGTTTTGGAATGACATAAGGTAAAAAAAAAAAAAAAAAGTAATCAGAAGTAATGATGAAAACTACATAGCCTTCATACTCTTAATACCTTTTTTTTTGTTTGTTTTAATAAAAACTTTGAAATAATACGTTTTCTATGAAAACACTTCTTTTTTAGATAGTGGTCTTCACTATAATTTCTTTTTCTAACACTGTATTAGCGGTTTATAGGGTTTGAGCAGGTTCTCAATCCAGAGGCCGGGGCCCACTAGGTAATCTCAGCAAACTTCCAAGGGAGATAAAATAATATATATTATTTTAGATTTTATAAATTATTATTTATTATTTTGTAATTGTATATATTATTGTTAATGGGACAATTCACCCAAAAATTTAAATTCTGTCATCATTCACTTATACTCATGTATTTCCAAACCTGTAAGACTTTTGATCATCTCTGAAACACAGATAATGATATTTTCAATGAAATGTAAGAGATTTCTGTCCCTCAGTTGACAGTCTATGCAACTAACACTTTGAAGCATCAAAACGTTAATAAAAGATTGTAAAATTTAATATAATATTATTTAAAAATATTATTAATGTAATAATGAATTAAAATTAATTTATATTTTACAGAAATATTAATCTATCTATCTATCTATCTATCTATCTATCTGTCTGTCTGTCTGTCTGTCTGTCTGTCTGTCTATCTATCCACACACACACACACACACATTCATGTTTGTTTTTTGGTTTACGGGGACTCTCCATAGGCGTAATGGTTTTTATACCGTACAAACTGTATGGGCTATTGCCCTACACCAACCCTACACCTAAACCTACCCCTTACAGGAAACTTTGTGCATTTTTAGATTTTCAAAAAACACCATTTAGTATGTTTTTTAAGTTTTTTTGAATTACGGGGACATAGGCAGTGTCCTCATAAACCACCTTCAAATTGTAATACCTCTGTCATACCCATGTCATTAAACAAATTTTGTCCCCGTAAACCACAAAAACCAGCACACACACACACACACACATACACACACATCATATGCCAATATCTGCCGTCATATAAATAAATTTTACACACATTTTTAAAACTTAAATTGTATTACTTCATCTATATCAACACTCCCAGTTGCTGGTGAAAATATATTACTAGTTACTGAATTTCATATTATATTATGTATCGAATATTGAATATTGTGTTGGAAATCGAGGGGCCTTCAAGTCAAAAAGGTTGAGAACCACTGTTCTAGAGCAACCTATCAACTACATAGCAATGTAGCTTGTTCTAGAACCATGTAGAACCACTCATACTCCCTTCCAAAATGTTAAAATCTATGTTTGCAGCCATTTGTGCTAAAAATAAGCATCAACACAAGGATGTAGACAGGACAGCTTGGAAGTCCCACTGTCATTTCAGAGTGAAGCACACATTTGCATCTCCCAAATTCTGGGAGAGGATCCAAACTCCCACCGGGCCTAATTTAAGCATCTCAGGTATTTATATTACCAGCTAAAAATGAAAGGACTGAATGAAGCTGCTGAAAATGTCAAACATCATTGGAAATAATGCCGCATTGAGCGTGTATCTGCAGCTGAACGCCAACGTCACGTCCACTAGATATAAAAAATAACTACGGCCAGATGCTGTTTGCACTAAATACCCTCTTTTCAATTTGTGTCGCTATGGCAACCATCTGTGAATAAGTCCTCTCTCTTTAACCTATTCCCTTCTTTTGTGCGCATGCTTTTTTGGCGGTGTCCCCATGTTGTTTTTCCTCTTCATCCACTCAACATGTGTCTTCTAAAGGGAAGTACTGGCAGTGGCAGCCCCGCTATTCCCCACTGTATCATTAAGCATGCCTGCAGTGGTGCCGAGACTGTCGACAGTCTGACAACTGTCTCTCCAGCCAAGCATCGCCTGGCTTACGAGCACAAACAAAGACTTTCTTTGGCAAATTTTGCCTGGCAATTACCTAAAACAGCATGGGATTTGACATGATTAATTCAGTTGGTGTAAACATTTCATTACGATGCTAACAGGTGGATAAACAGATGTGAGTTGATATAGCATGGCTTGTCGTTTCTTGTGAGAAAGCAAGATGTGAGAAGACATCAATAAAATATATTTTTCACACATACACTTTAATGAAAAGAGACAAAGTCGGCCAAAGGATAACGACACACTCAGGCATTTTAAATTTCATTACCTTCAGAATTTAGATGCAGTTTGTTTTTGCCGCAGAACCTCAGACGGGATTTGATAAGTTCAAGAATGAAAAAAACCAAAAGGATCTCTCTTCAAGATTTAGGTTGGTGCCGAATGTACTGAGGATGGAACATGAGATCAAATTTCCTTCTACTGACGTGAAATGCAAAGAACTGGCACATGCAGTTGTTCAAAACAGAGTATGCAACATATGCATTGCATAGGACGCCACAAAAAAGCTACCAAAATCATAGATGCATGTTCTTTATGTGGTGAATTTAGCACAAATTAAAAAAAGTATCCCAACTAAATGCCTGTAACTTATTATGCAACAAATGAAAATTCATTTAAAGGAATGGTTCACGTAAACAATAAAAACTTGCTGAACTTACTAGCCCTCAGATCAACCAAGATGTACATGAGCTTGTTTCTTCCTCAACACAGCACTGGAGAAATTTATCATTACATCACTTGCTTACCAATGGATGCTCTGCAGTGAATGGGTGCCATCAGAAAAGCTGATAAAAATAACAATAATCCACACCACTCCAGTCCATCAATTAATGTCTTGTGAAGTGAAAAGCTGCATGTTTGTAAGAAACAAATCCATTGTTAAGGTGTTATGACATCATACCTTCGCTTATGGCCAAAATGTGAGTTAGTTTATTAGTCAATTTAGCTGGAAGCAATGAAGGTAAAAAAGGACTTGATAATGGATTTGCTACAAACGCACAGCTTTTCTCTTCACAAGATGTTAAATGATTGACTCTAGTCATATGAATTACTTGTGGATTATTATAGCGATGTTTTTATCAGCTGTTTGGACTCGCATTCTGACGGCACCCATTCACTGCAGAGGATCCATTGGTGAGCAAATGATGTAATGCTAAATTTCTCCAAATCTAAAGAAGAAACCAACTCACCTACATCTTGGATCACCTGAGGATGAGTACATTTTCAGCAAATTTTCATTTTTAGGTGAACTATTCCTTTAAATATTTAAATAAATGATTTATTATTAGTGTTTAAAGATTCACTTTAATTGTTAGACGGCAATAGCAATCTAATGTAAAAAGTGACCCGATAATCGATATGGTACCAAAATATATTGTGCACCCTTTCTTAAAACAACTGGCAATAAGTAAATGGCAATCAAATTAACTGATGCTTCAAAAGTTATTTCCAAGTGTGGGAAGGGCAACATTAGTGCATCACAATCCTCAACAAATGGGTACTCGTGTCAGGGCATATGAGAGACGGATGCACATGAATCAGTTTACTTAACCTTTGATGCGACGACCTGTTCAACAGTGACAGAAAACCCTGGATTAAGATAAATGGATACAGCAGGAGATAGAGAAGCAAAATCGGAAGGACAGCAGTGAATAGTGGTGAGGTGAATTAGTCTGGCCCTCAGGGTCAACACTGTTGCACTGCAGGTGAATTTCAACCAATTCTGCAGTCAACTGTGTGCCTGCTCCCTGACACCATTAAAAAACATATTCCCTCCACACTGACCCTTAGACAAATACAGCATTAAATAAGACAAGAGAAATTAGCTAAAGATACATTCCAAAGTCTAGACTGCTTGGGCTATGTTTTATATGAGTGCACTTGCTAAGATTTATGCTGATTTCATTTAAAAAAAAAAAAACTATTTGATGACACTGTGCATTGTGTAATTAATAATTTATACATATCCTAATGTATTATAGTCTACAACACTGACAATGAAAAATAATATCCACATTTACAATTGCAAAACCTTTTGCCAAACAATATTAAATAGTTCAACAGATGAATATGCATGTATACATCCAGTGTCTTTAACAGATCCATTGGACGTAGAGAGGCTCTGTACAGCTGTAGCACCTGTTTTATATGAGCACACAAAAAGATTTGTTGCTTATTGATAATAGAATATACTACTGCATAGCAGTCTGGCACTGAGGTCTACAGAATGCAACATTTCTACACAATAAGCAAATTAAAATGATTCCAAAAATGCATTTAGAACAAAACTCCATCTAACAGTTTATGTATCCAACTTACAAATACATAAGGAAAAAGCACTTTTAAAATCAGCACTTATTATTCATTACTCTACTGATATATTTGCTAACAGACCACATTTCTAACAGCCAGCTGTCTATGCCCCTTTCAGGAATAGCCTGGGTATATGAATATCCAGACACGTGCACAAATGGACCGAAAAAATTCGAGACACCTGTCTCCTATTAAAATACAAAAAAAAAAAACAATTATATACAGAGATGCATTGCCTCACCATAATGAGAATAACTCACATGTTCATGGGCCAAAATACAACTGCATGACGTCAAGAATTTGTCATATTATAAACAGTGTTACTAGAAATCAGAGAGATGGAAATTAAAGTAATAGTTCACACAAAAATGAAAATTTGCTGAAATTTACTCACCCTCTGGCCTTTCAAAGATGTAGTTTTTTTCTTCATGAGAAGATTTGAAGAAATTTTGTATTCCATCACTAGCTCACCGTTAAATTCTCTGCAGTGAATGGGTGCCGTCGGAATGAGATAAAACATCACAATATTAAACACAACAGGCATTTAAACTTTAAACCATCGCTTCTGGCTAAAACACAAATCCTCTATCCAAAATATTGCTTTCTCTAGTGAAAAAGATCAAGCACCGTTTACAGTCAAACTGTCCAAAACAGTTCTAAATAAATATGCATGTGAATTTTGATCTTAGAGGACAACAGGGAATGGATTTTATCAGTGGTCTGAAGTTAAAATGACTCAATGTTGGATTAAAAAAAACACATGAGCTTTTCGCTTCATGTGTTTAATTTCTGGTGTCTTAAAGTGATGATCCGATTATTTTTCTTACAATTCGATTTAATCCTTGTAATATGTTGCAGTTCTCTTTTAATACTCCTTTTTTTTAAAGAGCACTTTTTTCTTTTTTACTTGAAGAACTCATTATTTGTTCCATAGGCTATTATTGTATTAACAACAATATGAATTTTCTATAAGCCAGCAGTTTAAAAGTGATTTTAAGTGCTGTAGTACTTATTATAAATCCAACATCCCTGTCAGTCAATCAGATTTTAGGAGTGAACTTAAGATTTGGAATTGAACAAAATTTGTAACCTAGAATTTTTTTTTTTTTTTTTAGGTGCAGTTAATGTCTTAGCATCAGGTTCAGGTTTAGTACTGTGAGAAGTTTGACAAGTTTGACAAGTATGTTGTTCCAGGACCAACAAGAAGATAATGTTTGAAACATGCCTACTCAGTATAGTTACATGTGCTGCAAGCATTTTCAGCTGTTTTAGCTACTGTACTGCAACCAGACTTTAGACAACATGGACTTTCTCTAAAATCCCACCCACCAAAGCAGACGCAATGAAACAAATCACAGGCAGAGGACATTTCAGATTGGCTGCTTTTCTTTTTTTGCTGTCTACAGAACCTGTAGCTGTCACAGGGACTGGTGTGTTTTCTCGGGAGACCTATTTCAGTGATATCTGTGAGGAAGTGGAGACATTTTATGAGTGGTGTTCAAAAAAAAATTGCTTACAGCACCTTTAACTGCCACTGACAGGCATCTATTCGGTATATAATAATACACCCTACTTGCAATGTAAAGGTCTGTCAGACATCCAGTTTTTGCTCATAATTCAGTGTTGTGAGACACATCAGATAATGTGCAGAAGGGATGGACAAGCCCACAATGCATTCACTTACATAACACCCTCATTATAGCCTATATATATACTATATCAGCTGTAATTATGGGATGTGCAAATATGCATAACACCCACTCCCTCAAGCCTCTTATTTTAATTAATTACTAAATTTAATTGATTCTACATCTAAATAAATGCCTATACAACTAAATGATTGCAGACTCATAAAGGCACTAGTAGCATTAGCAGAATTACAGGTGCAGAGCACATTCTAGCTAAAGGACAAGCAAATGGCTAGAAAATCAAGGTTAAAGTTTACAGTGTGATGACACTATTGATTATCTGTGCAGAGTAAAATATCAAACTCAAACTCGAACATCCTCTCTACCCTTAGCTAATTGAAACACGCAAGGCCGTTCGAGTTCTCGTTGTAGCGCATATTAAACAGAAGCAGGTGTGGTGCTACAAATGAGTTAATGAAGGACAGAGAGTGCAATTTGTTTTAGAGTCGGTCGTAAAAATCCTCATGGTTTTGTGTTTTTAAATTATTTAATAACTGCAGTGTTTGTCTTTTATGTTTCTACCTTTCTGTTTATACACAATTATGCCTGCAGTAAAAATACACAAGATTTTGAAACAGTCTCCATGAAGGATGAAATGTTTGATCCAAAAATTTGGATTGTGGTGAGTAATTATCATTATCTACTCACCAACGTGTTCCAAAGCTTTATGACTTCGTTCGTTGGAAGAACACAAAAGAAGATATTATTTAAAAAATATCCTGGCTGTTCTTTTTCACATAATAAAAGTGAATAAAGAATGAGGCTACAAAATAAGAGTTAAAAAACCACCATAAACCACACATAACATGTGTGATACTGTATATTTTAAGTTTTCCATTGATGTATGGTTTGTTAGGATAGGACAATATTTGGCCCAGATACAACTATTTGAAAATCTGGAATCTGAGGGTGCAAAAAAAAAAAAAAAAAAAAAAAATCTAAATATTGAGAAAATCGCCTTTAAAGTTGTCCAAATGAAATCCTTAGCATTGCATATTACCAATCAAAAATTAAGTTTTGACACATTTATGGCAGAAAATTTACAAAATATCTTCTTGGAACATGATATTTACTTAATATCCTAATAATTTTTGGCATAAGAGAAAAATGGATAATTTTGACCCATACAATGTATTGTTGGCTATTGCTACAAATATACCCGTGCTTCTTAAGACTGGTTCTGTGGTCCAGGGTCACATATTCCTCATATAATTCTAATTGTTGTATTCTAAAGAAGAAAGTCATATAGGCTTGGAACAACATAAGGGTGAGTAAATAACAAATTTTTTGGTGTGGATTATTCATTTAAACCCTGCTTTTGAAGCCTGTCTGGCTCAGTCCCCATTTACTTTCATTATATGGAAATGAGTGGCCAGGATATTCTTCAGATATTGTCCTTTTTGTGTCCTAAAAAATAAAGAAGTTCATATGGGCTTGTAATAACATAAGAATGAATAAATAACATAATTTTCGTGTTAACTGTGTCTTTAAACCCAGTTTTTGAAGATTGTCAACCCCAGTCCCCATTCACTTTCTTTATATAGAAATGAGTGGCTAGGACATTCTTCAAATGTCCTTTTTGTGTTCTACGGAAGAAAGTCATATAGGCTTGGAACAACATAAGGAGGCATAAATAACAGATGTCCATGTGGACTTTTCCTTTATACACTGCTTTTGGAGGCTAGTTCAATGTGTTTCTTGTGCTCCGAAAAAGAACATCCACTGCCTCTGAACAGACTCATCAAGCGTTCAAGGGCAATTATTGTGGATGTGGCCCATTTGTATAGTACTGCACGCTTTCACCAAACCCTCGGAAATAGATGCATGGTAATTCGTTCCAGAAACAAACTGAAGTTGGCTAAATTTCCACAGAAAACCACACAGCACCTGATGGCAGTGAAGGCAGCTGGCTAATAGAGGCCAGAACCTCAAATGAAAAGATGGAGCCGTATTGTGCTCGAGCGAGATGCTTCAGGACTCTCAGAATGAAATGTAGCGCTACCACCTTGCACTTCTTCAACACTGCTGGGAATGATCTCATTGCTGCCACCGCGAAGTTGTGAAAAGAAGGGAGACAATATCCTGGTGTGGTGATATCAGTGTCAAGGAGGTCTATAATACCTGGAGAGAGCTATCCATTAGCACACACATTCATTTCAATGGCTCAAACTGAGGATCGAAAAAGGATCTTGTCAAAGCATGTCTTTTGCCTGTCACCATGCTGAAGAAAATGTGACTGATGTCACTATTAAGAACAGATTTAATCTGATTGGAGGGTGAGAAGAGGCTTCTCTTTTTCAGATGTGTTAACGAGTCCATTTTTCCCCTATTAGTTTGGGATCTATTACATTAAAAAATACAATTCATACATATAATGACTTTAAAATCACTTTTAATTTCTGCATTAAAATGAATTTAAATATTTTTGGGGGCATATAGTAAAAAATGTCACTAAATATCACTATCCTGTTATCATAATGAAGAAAATACTCTCTTACATTATATTAAAAACTTGTCATTGCTTATTAATGTTTTAAAAAACTTTGTCTGCCAAATCAAAGTCATGTGGTGCAACCAACACAAAACAGGAAATGATGTAATTAAGAGGACCCCTAATAATTTTCTTAAAATATCACATAATTTGAGCTTTTTAAGACATGGTAAGGTAGGTTGAGCATGTAAAATGTCATGTGGTGCAACTGCCTAATTTTTTTTTAATGAATTAATAATTCATGATATATGTAAAAACTACATTTTACATTGAGAAATATATTTAAAAAAAGATCAAAATGTGTATAGTTGTGTATTCGAGGTATTAGGAAAATTGGTAAAACCACATGACACATCTTAATGTAATTAGATTCAAACATTTTAACTTACATTTTGAGATTACAGTAGAGTTTATAGGATATAATTCTGTCCATATCTACTGACAAATTATCAGCAGAAAAAAAAAAAACGTTAATGATGTATCAGCACTGTGGATCAATGTGATTGTTAGTTTTAAATCCAAGTTGTAGGTGTAATAGCTAAGAGATACAAAAAAGGCTTACAGATGTTGTCTGTGATAAATTTGCGATCGATTGAAGTCAACAGCAACCCACTGTTCAGCCCCCATATAGTGTGTGCATGTCCTCTGTGGCTTTTTGGATCTGGATGGAAGCCCATTCCATTACAGATATTTACAAGTTGTAAGAGGAAAGCAGAGGTAGAACTCCAGAGACTATCATAAACTTTTCTGTGCATCAAGGATTCCTAATCAGGATATACTAAAAACAATAGCAAAAAATAGAATACTTAAAGGAGTAGTTCACTTCCAGAATTAAAATTTCCTGATAATTTACTCACCTCCATGTCATCTAAGATGTTCATGTCTTTCTTTCTTCAATCGATAACAAATTAAGGTTTTTGAGGAACACATTCCAGGATTTTTCTCCATATAGTGAACTTCAATGAGACCAATGGGTTGAAGGTCCAAATTGCAGTTGCAATGCAGCATCAAAGGGCTCTACGCAATCACCTAGGGTCTTATCTAGCAAAACGATCTGTCATTATCTATTATTCCGACCAGTGTTTACAAAGTGAACATGCAAAAAAAAATAAAAAATAAAATAATAATAAAATAATAATAATAATAATAAATAAAACAAATAAAAAGTCAAATGCTCTTTACAAAAAAAGATAAAATAACGATGTTGCGATTTTGAAGCTGGAGGAGAAAATGAAGGTTTTTCCTCCCTACCCTACATTTTTAAACTGAAGCACACAGACAAAGAACTTACTGTGTGTGACCTTTCCAACGTGATTGCAGAGCTAGTGCAAGATGAGCATTTGTGGTTTAAAAGTATATCAATTTTTTATTTTTTTAAAGAAACTGACTGATTGTTTTGTTAGATAAGACCCTTATTCCTCGGCTGGGATCGTGTAGAGCCCTTAGATGCTGATTTCGACATTCAACCCGTTGGCCACCACTGAAGTCCATTATATGGAGAAAATTCCTAAAATGTTTTCTTCAAAAAACTTGGGGATGACACGGGGGTAAGTAAATTATCAGAAAAATTTCATTCTGGAGGTGAACTCCTCTTTTAACTCTAGGAGAAACCAACAGCTTGAAGGAATAGTTCACTCAAAATGAAAATATGCTGATAATTTAGTCACACTCACACCATCCAAAACATAGATGAGTTTATTTCTTCATTCAACCAAATTTGGAGAAATTTAGCATTACATCATTTTCTCACCATTGGATCATGTGTAGTGAATGGGTGCCGTCAGAATGAGAGTCCAAACAGCTGATAAATACATCACAATAATCCACAAGTAATTCACACAACTTCAGTCCATCAGTTAACATCTTGTGAAGTGAAAAACTCTGTGTTAAGAAACAAATCATTCATTAAGACATTTTTAACTTCAAACCATTGCTTCCAGCAAAAACATCCTTTATCCATAATATTGCTTTCTCCAGTAAACAAAAACAACAAAAAAACAACAAAAAAAACTTGTCTTGTCTGAATCAGGAGAGAAATGTTGAGATCGAGCATCATTTACAGGCGAAAACATGGTCCTAAACAAATATGTTGATGGATTTTAATGTGAGAGAACAACAGGAGGTGGACTTTTTCCACTGGAAGAAGTGTTATTATGGATTATGGACTCTAAAGATTAGGGTTAAAATGTCTTAATAATGGATTTGTTTATTACAAACACACAGTCACATGAATTGCTTGTGGATTGTTGTGAAGAGTCGTTTGGACTCTCATTTTGACGGCACCCATTCACTGCAGAGGAACTAATTGTAAGCAAGTGATGTAATGCTACAGTAAATTTCTCCAAATCTGTTTTAATGAAGAAACAAAACTCAGATACATCTTGTATTACATGGGAGTGAGGACATTTTCAACTAATTTATATGTTTTTTAAAAACTACACCTTTAAACCAACCTATACTGGTTCCAGAGACCAGAAAACCAGACTGGTTTAAGATATATTTTAAACAGGGATGCTTTTGAAAAAATAAAAAAACAAATAAATAATAAAAAAACCTGCATTCTGTATCTTAAAAGCCTCTTAAGTAAGCACTCAATAATGCTGATGGGAGTAAAACATTAAAACCTGGCATCAAATAACAATAGTGTATTTGTGAGCTATACTCAAAGGAGGGGCTGATATTGTGATTTTCCAACCATTAACACAGTTTCATAGACATGAAAATAATATAGCTGTGCTGTTCAAACCCATTTGCCCTCACTTCTTACGTAGAATTATGTCCCATGGACAACAATGCATAGAAATACAGCAGATAACAATGGCTGAAAGAGTCAACGATGTTTCTTTTTTCCTTTCAGACATGGTCACACATGCCAAAGTTTGGGGTAAAATGAGTTTTAACTGGTTCTTTTTTTGTCAAATGACATTTGGCAGCAAAAATAATGATGATAAATATTGACCGGGTATCTTGAGAGACATACAATATCCCCACAAGCATATTTTAAAGTAATTTTCTTGCCATTCATAGAGGCACACATTATCCAGCCAGAATTCAAAACAAAGACAAACAATCACTCAAAATGCAATTTACTGCTATTTACCTGTCATCAAAAAGCTTTTATAAACATGTTTGAAAAGTCCATTTGATGCAAGGTCTTTATCGTTCCCTGCCCATATTCGCATATAAAAAGCAACTGACATTCACAAAAGTCAAAAGGTAGAAGACAAAGCAAAAGAATTGCTCTTTAAGAGAAAATACGCTTGACCGAAACAAATCTCGCTATGTGAAAGACTTGCTGATTGCCACTAAGAAAAAAGCGTGAGACATACCAATCAGTGCAGAGATAAGAGCCAAATGACCTTAAAAATAATTAAAAACCTCAGTTTAATCTGAGTTGTGATGAAACAGACTGGCCGCTTATCCTTTTCTTGTAAAGTACCACTGATAAACAGGTCCGCAGATTAGAATGCCACTCAGAGGGTAATCTTTATGAAAAAGGTGAATTGTAAAACACGTTTGTGCTTGCCATAGCAAAACAATTTAGAGAACGAGCCTTTACTTCTGAGTGATTTTGCATTGAACGAACATACAGGCAGATGTCTGTGAGAAATGTGTAATCTTCTCCACTCTAGGTGCAGCTGTGTTTAACTAACAATGCATCTGCTGTTTGATATGCTCTGCTTATCAAAATGAGGCTGGTATTAATTCTCGTGGCACAGTGGAGGAGCAAACAGCAGGGTTTTCACTGGTTATAAATGTTAGTCAGGCGGAATATTACCGTAATGTGCAGGGAAATCGCTGTTCTTTCCATGGCCAGTCTACATGTAGTAAGTTTTGAGACGGTGACGAGACAGATGGGATGGAATCAAGAGAGTGGAGACAAGAGCGCATTCATTTTTTTTTGTGGTTGTACCTTATCAGAGAATGAAAACAGTGAAGGATGGAGAACAGTGAGCCTCCAAATGAGAAACAGCTGCAATGGATCTCAGTTCCTAGTGCTGTAACTTTAGTCAAAATGCTTTAAAAGGACAAATGTAACAATAGAATGAATGAATGAATATTTTATCATGAATTTATTTTATTTTATTCTAACACATCATGCTCTTGAATAATTGTTGAAATGACACCACAACTGAGGGAGATAATTTGTGTAAAATACTGAATACTGCTATTACTAATACATGTAACTTATGTAAAAATATTGAAAACATATTACATATAATACCATTCATATTTCTTTTTTTGTAATAATTAGGACGTTTTCATGTTTTTAAAAGAAATATTATTGTGAAATATTATTATAATTATTATAATTTTATAATTTCTTACTCTTTTTCTCTTTAACATCTTAATAATTTATTGCCTGGAATGGCAAAGCTGATATTTCAGCAGTCATTACTCCAGTTTAACATGATATACTGTATGCTTTCTAATGCAGGCCGGCTGAGTTCTAACTCAGTCTAATATAATCACATCATTATTCACATTGCACAACCATGAATTGGCCTGATTGGTTTCTTTTTGCATCAGCAGCCAATGAGCTTGCTGCTCAGCATTCAAATACTTGGCTAGTGCTTGCTGTAGAAGTTGCAGCGCGCTTTAGGAACCCACCACTTCCCCAGCTCCACCTGCATACATCTGCTCTGGGGTGATTTCATGTTTGTTATATATAAGGGTTTTATATATATATATATATATATATATATATATATAGAACATAAATGGAGAAATTTATTAAAATGTTGGGGTTACTTTTTCATACATTAAAAGTGAATGCTAACCAGGGGAGTCTTTTATGAATTGTACACTATATTTCAACTTATCTGAAGTCATTGTGACACCAAATATAATTTTTTAGCACAGATCATTCATCAAAAAATAAAGAAAGAAAGAAAGAAAGAAAGAAAGAAAAGAAAAGACACCCTTTGTAAAGATTAAGCCCACGTATTCTCTAGGATTCATCACCGTTTCCATGTTACATGATATCCCTGTCTCTGCCTCCACACTCCAGATGAAATGAACACAGATTTTCTGTGTGTTGATACTATAAGTCATTCTTCATGTGTACAGAAATTCATATTGGCACATGTACGCAGACGTAATGTCTGTCTGCTGCTGCAATGTGGCTGATATGTTTGCTGCAATTTTCACAGCAATCATTCCACATTGTTGGAAGGTAAAAGCACTCTGGAGTCATACAGACTCTATATTAGATTCTGGGATCTGAATAACCTAGACGGCAGAGTAAAGAGCTGACGTCAAGGAAGGACATCTTTCAGTAAGTAATCTATTTTGATCATCTAAATAACCTACAGAGGTACATCATGGGTGTCTTCAATGAGGAATCAAGCGAGAAGTGCCTTCTCAAAACAATAAAATTATTCAGATGAGATAATAAACAACAAAAACAAGATGAACCAAAGAAATATAAAGAAATATGAGACTGAATCATTTTTGAATAACTTTACCAAATGAAACACAATCCAACAGTGACATCAGCCAATAAAGCTGAGAGTTTCAAAAAGTCTGAACTTTTTTCAGTAATGTGTTTTTGTCCTGCTGGTGAAAAATGTAAAATAAAATGCTAAAAAAGACTTATTTTTGTGAGTGCGGATCATACACTTTCAATAATAAATAATACATTTAAATAATAAATAATTGTATTAAGAAAACATGCATTCAATTCATCAAAAGTGACTTTGTTGTTCTTTTGAACCTGAAAACCATGACAACTGATATCAACTCTGATAATAATAATACATGTTTTTGAGCAGCAAATCAGCATATTACAATGATTTCTGAAGGATCATGTGGCACTGAAGACTGCTGAAAATTAAACTTTCACATCACAGGAAATATATATATATATATATATATATATACACACAGAAGTGGTCAGAATTGTTGGTACCCATGGTAAATATGATCAAAGAAGGCTCTGAAAATAAACCTGCATTATTAATCCTTTTGATCTTTTATTTTAAAAAAATCACAAAAATCTAACCTTTCATTGAACTAAAACAATTGAAAATTGGGGAAAACCTCATTATGAAATAAATGTTTTTCTCAAATACACATTGGACACAATTATTGGTACCCCTAGAAATTCTTATGAGCAAAATATCTCTGAAGTATATTCCCATTCATATTTTGAGCACTCCAGGGGGATTATGAACATGAAATTATCCAGCCATGGCTTCCTGTTTCACAGAAATATAAATAGGAGGAAAAACAAAGTCCAA
>JAFVLL020036798.1:0-16286 GCA_021397915.2 Tor tambroides | reverse complement strand
TGGCCAAGAAAATATCCTTTCCTAGAGTTGATATGAACTTAAACTGAATGTTCGCTGGACGAACAGATTAGTTGATGGCAATTTAATTCTGCGACAGTTATTACTGTCAGCCGATATAAATAATTGTAATTAATCATAATTAATTGTAATTATTTATATACAATTCCCTTTTAAGCAAATTCGCTACATCTTTGTCCTCCAGACACCTGATTCTTTACTTGAAATGTGAAATAAAATATTTTTAGTGCCCTTTGTGCCAAGCTAACAAAAGTTAATTACCCTTTAAGTGACCATGAGAAATGTGTGTAAATATTTTAATAAAATGTCTTAATAAAAGAGCATTTAAAGAGCATACTTAAATTAGCTTAGAGCCCTTACTCTAAATTACACACATAAACTCTCTTTGAACTTTAAGTATATGAACATTAACCTTCTGATACTTGATATACTTCAAAATGTTTGACCAGCTTACATTAGCAAATTAGCTTATATTTTTTTTTTATTGTCGCTCTTTAAAGCCACTAGTACTGAAGCACCCATCTCTCCCAGCATGTAGAAACCACACTGACCCAGTCATGCCTCTGTGCTTTAGCATCTTCATCTAACAGCATTTAAAACAACAGAGGTAAGTGATTTACCAGCAGTTATTTATTCTATTTTACAGGCGACGTGTTCTTAAACAGTGCATGGGCGTCCTGCTGGCTTTGAACTTTAATAAGCAGAATGGGCTCTCTGGCAGAAGGAGTGTGTTTGAGGGTGGAGGATGTTGGAGGAAGAATCGTGTGATTGTTTGACATTATCAGCAGAAAATACACCAGTCCAGATGGGAGTGGAGGCTGCATTAGCAGAAAGGCCAAGAAATGTATGACCTGAAAATTAACCCCATAAGACCGCTGGTGAAAAGATCGTTTTAATGGTGTTAAACCTCCCAGATAATTCACTGGGTTCTATCTGAGCGTTGTTCCTCAACAAGTGTCTGACAAATGGATAGATAAACAGACATACAGCGAGGCGGTAAATCGAGGGTGAGCTTTCTTTGACTCGTCTGTTTCTGAGGCACATTATTAGTGTCATAATGGCTTCTGTGTATCTACAGACGTGATGTTTGGCCTTCAGGAAAAGGTCATGTAGTAGCAGTTTAGCAGTGCTTTTGGAAACAGCTCATAGAGGTTACAGCAGTTTACAGATTCACAGATATCCAAGAGCACCCAGTCAATGGATAGAATTCGGTGCCCTTTTCCAAAGGCTCATAATATTTCAGAATATTCCTCTCAAGAGCTTGATCCTCCTCACAAGTGAGTTACCCTCATTTCTACACACTCTGTGTGCCCTTTTGGTGAAGAACTATTCTTTCTATTCTTATCATCTGTGTACATGTGTCTCTGTGTGGAAGCCATTCATTTTTTAGCGTTTTTCTGCTGTCCTGAAGTTACATATATCTGCAAGCTTGACTGATACATATGCAAATAATGCTTTCCAAAGATTACACTGACATACGAGATACTGTATAATGCATGCACTACATCTCTGCTCACACGTGCATACACGGAGATTTAACTGCCAATCAATCACCTGTGACAACACGCTCAGCTGGGGAGATGACAGAGTGCTAATGTTATTGAGTCTGCTTCCTGGGAAGAAACACTGATACCAGTGGTGTCCTTCAGCATCAGCTACTGCTAACTGCAGCTCTGTGTGTATTTTCAAACTAGCAGCTTTGTGTTGTGGTTACAGTTTTGCAGACCTGTCAACCTGTACGCATTTGCATAGAGGGTATGCATTTTGACCTCAAAGTACGCTGATACGATTTGTCACTCTAAACTATGCAAAAACCTTGTGACACATCGGTCCACGAAGTACTCAAATCAAGAAACGGCAAAAGATGAAGATTTCGACTAATCCGAGCATTTTTCGGTTTGGCGTTTACATAATTTCTGTGCATTTTATTTCTCTTTGAAATGGCTTTGTGTGTCCGTGAGTTCACACGCTGCAATGAGAAAACTTCTCCCCACTTATAACGTGCATTTGAAAAAGCAACACACGCCAAACATCTTCCCTTGTAATGAGAAGCGTTTCTAAATCTGATAACCAACAAAAATACTCATAACATACTCCACAACATCATTTGACTGTTATAAATAAATTGTTTTTGTGATCTGATGTGGCTTCTTATCACAGAATGATGCAGAAATATATATATATATATATATATATATATATATATATACATATATTATATACTGTAATAAAGGCTATGTCGATTAGTAGTGGATTATAAATATACATAATTATTATGAAAAAACCAGAGATGGCTTTAAGAACAGATAAACTATACATTGTCACAGTCAAGTGTTTATTGTCTTCATGTTTTTGTCTTATTTTATTAAGTTACAGCAATAGCTGTATGCCTTCCATATTAGGGATTTCCTGAAGCGTCTTAAGTTCTGTTACTTCTGTGATGCATGTGGAGTTTCTGTGTGAGTTAAAATGAAATAGACTTTACATGTGTTTATAGCACTCAATAATAGCCAATCCATATATATAATACTTCTCTCAAAATAATTTTTAAGTAGACATATGACAATCCATGTTTGTCTGCAGTGTACAGAAGTGTAATGGAGTTTTTTCGTTTTTTTTTAAATAGCATTTTAAATTTGAAAATCGCAAAAAAAAAACCTTGTCACGTCCCATCAGACTGATGGTAGTCAAAAAATTTTCCAAGGTTGGCAGGTCTGGTTTTGAGATTATGTGCTGTGCTTTTATTAGCTGTCGTATCTGCAGAACCAGAACTCAAACTGAATTATTAACTTTAGAGATTATTCAGAATACTCAAGAACTGAACAAATCATTCAGGCCACTTTTGTGATGTATGAGAAGACCTGACTCAAAAGAATCATTCATGAATCAGATATCACTACTTTTCACAATAATGCCAAGCAGTCAAAATGTTCAGTAAATAATTCCATGAGTAATATGGGTCAGATTTAGGATGAAACTCTGAAGCTTCGGTTCCTGTTTATTCTAATTTACTAGAATAGAACATGGAAAATATTTCCTTTTGCTTTTTGCAGAAGAAAGAAATTCTAAATCAAGTGCTTAATGCATGTGCTGTGACACATTGAGCCATGGTCGTCATATGGGCTATCATACATTTATAGTACTGTCAAATTTTGCAGCTTAGCTAGTTTCATTGTTTAAAAAATCATTTCATTCAGTTGAACAAATTTACCATCTCTCTATTGCATCCATCATATTTTCTCACTGACATGCCCTCAACTTTGAAACTCAGGGCCTTTGACATCGTCAAGTACGATATTGTGGTGGTATTCATGTTCGTTCAGAATAAAAACATTAATACAGTCTTTCTGACATGACAATGAATGCACTGTCTGTGTCTGAATCTTCTTTTCTATCATTTCTCTCACTTTTCCCTATAAATAACACTAGGAGAACTAAAGAAGATGCAGTTTTGCATTACTGAAAAGCTTTCTCTTTTCCAGCAGTAATAACAGTGCAGAGCTGGGCGAGACACTAAATGAATAGTTGTTTTCTGCCAAGGTTTCGCATGGTCATTGATTGGTGCCTCAACTCCTCTAGCCTGACTTTCAGATGTCCAAAAGTCTATTGAATGATTTTGTTCTAGGTCTGAGATGGATCCAAATGGACCAGAGCCATGCCAGGGTGTTTGAATGAGCTGATGAGGTCCATCATCAGGGCCCAGAGGGCAACAGTGCACTTAACTGATTAACACCAGCCAGCCAGCGTGTCAAGTCATAAGACCCTGTCCGGGGTAATTAATATTTTGCTCGATATCACTTTTGCATTCCTCCCGTGTCATTTCTCACAGTAAAAACCCAGACTGTCTGTGTGTCCCACCTCTCCATTGCAGATCTGCTCTCCATTATAAAAGCTAGGGACTGGATGCTTTGAATGGGGCCAAAACCGATCGCCCTCTGTGTGTGAATGTGCGTGAACTTCCTTGTCGTTTGGTCCTTTGATGCTTTTCACTTCACCAGTAGCTGTTGCCATGGCCACAGAAAACTTCTCGTTCATTCGGACTGCTGCTCTACCACTTTGCCAGATGTCAGTTCCTGTAATGAAAGCACCATCAAAAAGCAAATAAATAAAGGAGACATCATTAGCCACTTATTATTGTGCTTGGATGTGCTGTTGTGTACTGTATCTGTGCCTCCAAGCTAAAGTGATTTTGTGTGTGCGGACCGCTGTGCCTGACAGCTGTACATCATAATAGTAATAGCAGGGGCATCGGGGATATGTTTGGTCAGGACAGCGGGGCCATTGAAAGGATCCATAAAGCGCTCTTTCACTCACTCACTAACTCTCTCTCTCTCTCTCTCTTCCAGAGATTAAAGACAAGCTGAGTAGATGAGGCTAGCTGAGAGAGTTGCCAGTCTTCACACAGAATCCTGCAGCTGGACACTTCCTGTGCTCTGATATGAGGACTGATGAGTGATGGCAGTGTGTCTCTGTCTGTGACAGGAAGCTGTTACTTCTCCTGACGTATAGTGTGGGGTTCAGGTGAGGAGGCCACTATTTTGCCCATACAAGCCACACAGTCGTAGTGAAATATGTTTATAAAAGAGTAGTATCGCCATAGCCAGACTTTTGTCTTGCGGGATAAAGTCTGGACCGGTTTGTAGTTTATTCTGGCCTAGAACTGCCAAGGGCTTAAGGTATGTCAGGTTAGCGTGGCCCATTTAGCCCCTGCTGGTAGATGCCATAACTACACCATCTGGCAGCAAAATGCATTTTTCTTCATTAGCGAATATCAAAAGTAGTGTATATTCTGACAAAATATATTTTGTATATGATATAATGTATAATTAATTTTTATTAAAAAATTATATTATTAATTTTATTATAATATTAAGATTATAATAAAATATTATTAAAATAATAATATTATATTGAATTATAATTAGTGCTGGGCAACGATTAATTGCAATTAATCGCATCCAAAATAAAAGTTTTGGTTTATATAATATATGTGTATGTACTGTGTATATTTATTATGTATATAAAGAGACACACAATATATATTTTGAAAATATTTACATGTATTTGCGTGTATATATTTATATTCATATAATTTATATTATATATAAATATATTTAATATATAAACATAACATTTTTCTTAAATACATACATGTGTGTGCACTTATATATTCATAATAAATATACACAGTACACACACGTATGTATGTACTGTATATGTATGTGTATGTGTAGGGTTTTCTGGCAATTTTAGCCATTTTTATGCAGAATATGCATCGAAAGGTCAGTGAACAGGCAGTTGTCTTGCATTGCTTTTTCCCCTGAAAACACAACACATCACATTTGGTATTGTGCACAGCTGTGCTTAACATTGCAAGAAGGATATATTTGCCCTTATGAATGAAACAAACATATCTTTTCCATTTGATTTCTTCTCTATGCAGGTATTATAGTAAAGCTTCTTTGTGTGCACACACTTTGATGACTGACTGGCCCACTTTGCTTATGTTGTGCTATATATAGAGCTGTAGGGTCCATTCATCACAACCGATCAACCCGAGCGTAATCTCACTAGTAATGAAACATCTGGGTTCAGAGGACCACCCCGCGCTATATACGAATGCAAACACACACTCAACACACACACACACACACACACATTTACACGCTCTATTCTGAGAATGAGGCAACAATCACCAAGGCCAAGATGATTAGCTCCTCTTTTTCCCTACGGGCTGGACACAGAGAATAAGTTTTCTCTCGCGCTCCCTCTCTCACTTTGTTTCATTTTTTTCCTTGGCATCTGCAGATACTTGGTTAAATGAAGACATACAGCCACCAGGTCTGCCTGCCCGTTCAAGGTAACCTCTGCTGTCACTATGCATTTACTAAGGCTGGCTCCCAGCACTTTTCACAAATAATATGCCGTTGCTGTAAAGCCTAATACATGAAATAAATTAA
This sequence comes from Tor tambroides, assembly GCA_021397915.2. Taxonomy (NCBI): domain Eukaryota; kingdom Metazoa; phylum Chordata; class Actinopteri; order Cypriniformes; family Cyprinidae; genus Tor; species Tor tambroides. The sequence goes on along the minus strand of JAFVLL020036798.1, from coordinate 10,308 downwards.
TTTTCATATGTCAAATTACTAAAGCTATAGTGTTACCCCAGGACCTTGCCCAGATTTCTTTTTTTTTTTCAGTTAAATCACACATTTGCATACATATCAGGTGTTTTTTTGTTTTTGTTTGTGAGAACAAGCAAATAAGCCAGAATGCTGAAAGAGTGAAATATTGAAGCGTATGCTTTATGGAATTCAATTTAAGGAAGAGCATTTGCACCAAACACATGGGATTATCACATTAAAAAGTGATATTTCTCACATTTATGGTGTTATTGGTAGTGTTATTGTGCACAGAGTCAAAAAACCTTAGTATCTAACTGAATCACATATGCTTGCACTCTTTGCGTCCTGAACTCCACTGTGACAGAGTGTGGAAAACTCCTGGTGTGTGCGAGAGAGGAGGGATGCAGAGTGCCTGCATGCATGGTTAAACATGTTAATGAATGCCAAAAGATTTTCCATAACAGTGCGCACACGCTTGAACAACAGTTCAGACTCATAAATGCAATCGGCATGTAAGAGAGGCCCTGCGTGGTCACCAGTGGCTCTTGTCAGGGCATTGGTCTTCTCTGTCATTCACTTTCTCGTGCCCTTATGTCAGAAGCTCTGCTTCTGTTTTGGTCATCATCATCAAAATTGCTCATACCATCATTGACATTATTATCATCATTGACATTATAATTGTCATTATCATTACCATCATAATCATCATTACCTTTTCCAACACTGTGCGTCCTGTTGATAGATGAACAGGTTCTGGTGAACAGCAGGTTATGCAGATGGAAGCAATCACTGTTGTACTTTTTTCAGAGATATTTTGGGGGTTCAGGTTTGTCAGGACATGTCATTTCATAATGCATAATTCATAAATCATGCATAATTCAACGGTATAATCATGGAGGGTACTTATAGGTCTGAGGCATGTACCCTATACAGATAATCTAAACTTTATTGTATATTACCAAACATGACAGATTTAGGGTGTTACTAGGCCCCAGGGCACCAATTGCTTGGAGGTTGCTCTGAGAAAAAAAGGAGTTGGGAAGATAAACATGTTATGATGATTTTGTGATTTTATATTACGCAGTTGCAATTTAATTGCGACCTTGTGTAATTCTTTCTTGTAATTGTAGCTTTATGTTTTGTAAATGCTTCCCAAGTGACTTATAAAAATCTAATTGATATAAGTCTGCAATATAAAATATGACATTATCATTCATTGTGTACAGTGGCATATCATGACTGGCAGAGGCTATAGGCAAATGCCTAGGGCAATAACGTCCTCTGCATATTTTTTCAGACACATTTTCCACTCGACCATCACTTATTTTCAGGTTTACAGAATTCTATATGTGTAATATTTTCTGTACATGTTTTCTTTCCCCATGTTACTACTGCTGCTGTGTGTCTTCCACTGAAAAAGTGTAAAAAACATGCATTTTATGTTAAGAGTGACACAAAATTCGGGTCAACTTAGGTCAATTCAGTGAAATCACAAAATGCAAGACAAATGTGTTCCCATTACATTTTATTTGTTAAACAAACAAAATTCTAATGAAGCATTAGAAAGTGGGACTCCATATTGTGTTGCTTATACCCATCAATAACCTAAGCAGTCACAGCAGAGATATTTGGGGTAATTTGTGCTATTTGAATCCTCTTTTCATTCTTTTTCTTTCCTTCTTTCTTTCCTTCTTTCTTTCTTTGGTATACATTCAAGTGTTGTTTATCTGTACCTTGTTAATGTCCTTGAGTCACATTCATACTAATATTATTATTATTATTATTAATTTATTAATGAAATTATAATTTAATAATAAATAATAATACTTCAATTTTTTTGATAATAATAATTCACAAATTTAAATTTTCGTATAGATCTTCGGTGGGGTAAACGTATTTGGCTTGCTGTCCATAAAGGAGGATTTAATGCAAGACCTGACTCAAGCTCTAAATTCCCTCCTGTACTGTTTAATTCATTTGTATTTAATAATTGAATTGGTATATTATTTAATTATTTAAATAAATGAATTAGTCAGTGATAAATCAAGTATCCAGTTTACATAATAGAAACAGATTAATGTGGAGTTGTGATGATGAAGGGATGCCAGTAGAATGGCTTTAAATGTACAGTACATACACATGCATACCAGTGCAACTTTGCACATTTCTGTGATTTTGTGACTTACTAATGATTTCATAATGCTTTCATAAGCTAGCTGAAGCTGAGGTATACAAAGACTAGAACATGTGACTGGAACATATAGTAACTAATGCAGTTTCAGTGTCTGTCTTCTCAAAGCCGTCATTATTAAGAGCTAACAGGCCCTGGGATTGTTGAAAGGCTGATCTTTGGTTCATGCTATCATGCATTAGATTCCCAGCCTCTGTAAAAGCAATGTGTTCGTGCATTTTTTAAAAGCACTTTACAGAAGAGAGTGCTATCAAGATCAGTGTTTTTTGCTTCAAGACCCAGATTTTACATCGCCATGCACAGATAAATGTAATTTGTTTTGCTCTCCTGCATGATTATATGGCTAGATGCAGTTTATCATTTGCATTTGTCCCATCAGAACAGTCCTGCAGCCCATTTTTGGGTGGCGACCTACCAATTCAGAACCACTGATCTAGATCAGGTGAGCTCAGATACCACATAAGGCTCTTTCTCGCTTGTTCTGTACTACCTCTCTCTCTCTCTTTTCTTTCGCTCTCTCTGTTTCATTCCTTTGGGAGGTAATTAGGAAAACCTCAGCTGAGATGCAGCCAAGGCTCAGCACAGCTGCTCAAAACAAGCTCCACTTTTTGCAATCTATTGTACATTGATGCAAAGCAAGGAAAGAGAGACACTATGTTTAAAAGATGAATAAACAGGCCTCTGAGTGAAAGAGTGGTGGGAAATGCACACTGTTTTTGGATTGAAATCCACTTCTGCTTGTTTGAATATTTGTCCGTTTTAATAAAATAAACAAGACAATCTGTAGCAACACAACTTCGATAGAAGTACCATTAAAACTTATTTGACTCTGTGTCACGGAGTGATTTTTTTTTTTTTTCTCAGCTGGTTGGGCTCAGGAATTTTATATCCCAGAAAGGTCACAATTACAATTGTTATGATACAAGTTAAACAATCAAAACAAAAAGTCACGGCTTTGCTTTCCATCCCCACGTAGCATAATTACATTCCCTTGCTGAGGCGATATGCAAATGAGCTTTTGCCCTCCTCCTCACAGGCCGTGCCCACAGTGTAATAAAAGCTGGTCAGAGAACGCATGATGAATCTTCATCTGTATCAGCTTTGATGCTTTAAATATATTACGCTGGCCTGGGGACACATACAGCTCTCTGTGATCACTCCCCGTCGTATATGGTTTTCATCCAGTGTTAAATATCCATCCGTTCGGGCCTATTAACGTGACATTGCATTCTCTGCACGCCGTCACGGAGGCCAAACCTCATGGAGTCATTCACAAATCACGTGCGTTGTGTTTTAGCAGCTGCGAGGAAGCGATCTGAACAGATTAAGTGTCAAACGAAACACATGCTGCAATCATAAGCTCACACCTGCAGACATAAAATAATGCATGTCCTTTTGCAGCAGGCTGAAATTGATGGCCTTCTGATTGTTAATTTGTAAGTTTGATATTGTTGCTGGCCAGATGTTATCCCGAGGAAAGAATGCATGTTTCATCAGAGCGGGAAAGAAAATTGCGTTTGTAAAACCATTTTATGAGCCATTGAAGGAGATATTCAACAGGTGTTTTCAATAGGTTCTTTATTGGATCTCTGTTGTATTGCTTGCTGTTTGTTTTTGCTGAGTATGTGTATAAGCACAATATGGAGTTAGGGGTATGTGTGTGTGTGTGATTTATGAATGCCTATCTTTGCTGGCTGTCTCCCTCTGTTGCTGCCCTGCCAAAGCTGAATTATGGAGCGTTTCAGCTTATTACAACCTGAACAGCTTGATAGAAGGGCCAAATCTGTCTATAGCCTGTGTGTGAGGACCCCTTCAGTTTCCAGCCACTGTAACGATGACTTACCTTCAACGTATTTTGTTAAACTTGCGACCTGTTTCAGTTTTACATGTCATTAGAGTGTTGAGCTGGTTTTAGGAACATGGTAGCTCATTTCCACTTCAGTCTCATCAGTAGGTGGTCTAGCTCAGGGATTTTCATACTTTTTGATGTCATGAACCCCCATATATGACAGTCTACTTGAACGAGAACCATTTCCTAAAATGGAAAGGCATCGATTTATTTTCTAGCACAAAGACCCATTTATACAATTAAAAATAAATGGTGTTAGATGCAATTACACTAAGTGCAAGATAGATGATATTTACACTAAGTGCAAATATATATATTAAAAAGTACTTTCTTTGCACTAAGTGTAATTAGTCAGATTTTATTTACTATTCATATAAATAGTATTCAATGCTGAGTGAAAATAAAGGCAGATACTATTTGCACCTGTGTATCATAGTACATTATTAAACAATATGCAATAATAACAACACTGTTTCACTCTGTGATTATATTTATTAAAATCATAAATGGATGCTGCTTTATTGAAACCCTACTTGTCTCTATGAAAAAAAAAACAAGTAGGGTTATTTGTTGTTAGTGTACACTGCAGTTCAAAAGTTTGGGATCAGTAAGATTTTACTTTTTTTTTTTTAAAGAAGTTTCTTATGCTCATCAAAGCTGTATCCGTTTGATCAAAAATACAGAAAAAAACTGTAATTTTGTGAAATATTATTGCAATTTAATATAAGTTTCTATTTTTATATACTTTAAAATATAAGTTATTCCTGTGAAGCAAAGCTGAATTTTCAGCATGATTACTCCAGTCTTCAGAATCACTTGATCCTTCAGAAATCCTTCTAATATGCTGATTTATTATCAATGTTGGAAACAGCTGTGCTGCTTAATATTATTTATTCTTTGATAAATAAAAAGTAAAAAAGAACCATGCTTATTCAAAATAGAAATTTTGAGTTACAATATACTACTGTTCAAAAATTTGGGGTCAGAAATTTTTTTCTTTCTTTTTTTTATTTAGCAAGGATGTGTTAAATGGATAAAAAGTGATAGTAAAGATAGTAAAGGCTAGAAAAGATTTCTATTTTGAAAAAATGCTGATCTTTTTAACTTTTTATTCATCAAAGAATCAAAGAAAATAGTATCACAGGTTCCAAAAAATATTAAGCAGCACAACAGTTTCAACAATGATAATAAATCAGCATATTAGAATGATTTCTCAAGGATCATGTGACACTGAAGACTGGAATAACGGCTGATGAAAATTCAGCGCTGCGTCACAGAAATAAATTATATTTTAAAATATGAAACCAATATCAGAAATTGCAATAATATTTCACAATATTCCTTTTTTTTATAAATACAGCCTTGTTGAGCATGAGAGACCCCATTAAAAAAAATCCCAAACTTTTGAAAGGTATTGTAAATAGACACGCCAAAACTTAAATATGTCAAATATTATCTGGAAAATAATTGCATGATTCTTATTTAACTGCCCACCATTAAAAATTATGATGTGTGCTTTTCTTGTAACTTCATATATTTGTCATTCTAAGTTAATAACTTTCTGAATTGAAAAATATATAAGAAACATTTTTTTTATCACCTTCTACAACAGTTTCTACCTCCACTGCAGCCATTTGAGGCGGAAGACAAGAGACAATCCACTGTACTGACGTCACAGCGAATGGAAAGGGAGGGAATTATTCTTGAATGTGACGAAGAGATGAAACCTTTGTGAGGGTATTGCACCACCTCATGCTGTGAGAAAACCGTTCGCTCCTCAGAGAAAAAGAGAGGAGGATAGAACGAGCAAACTCATCGGCTGCAAGATAAAGAGATGTTCAAGATAACTGATTCTCTAGAAATCATGTGGACCAGGACGATCAATTCAAAGGCTTGAGTCTTACTCTGAAAATAAATCTATATGGTTAGTGTCAATAACTACAATTTAAAGGAATAGATCACATCATTTACTCACTCTCACAATGTCCTCCATTCCTCACACAAGTTGTGTGGACCATCTAATATCTTTTCTGAAACTTGAAAGCCTCAGTCCCCATTCACTGTAACTGCATGGAATAGAATGACAAGTTCAATTCTTCAGATTTTCTACGGAAGCAAGGAAGTCATACGGGATTGAAATGAGAGTTTTCATTTTTGGATGAACTGTTCCTTTAGTGATACATACATGCGGTTTGGCAGAGCAGAGTGCAGTGTTTCGCTGGTATTTTAGGTGAAGTTAGACAGGTGCACCAAAATGGCATTCTCAGTGTGGTGTTGCCATGGTGATGGAGCAGGTGTGTATTGTTTTGCTTGATGTATGAGGAAAGGTGCCCTCCAGCGAGCCAATCTGTCTTTGTGTTTCTGTCCCATCGGAGGGATGATAGATTCTGAAATATAGCAATAACAGGGCCTGATCTGATCGGACCGCTTTATGATGCAATATGAAGATGTTTTATTGGATATTTTCTCTTTTTGAAAAAGTGCATGTCTGACACAATACATTGGCCAATTCAGTTTGAACTAGACTGAGCCTTGTATAGCAAACTTTGATTTACCACAAATCGCATAGCCTTATACAAACACACCTTTTATATATCATGGGGGTGTGTGCGAAATATATAAAAACATGCTCCATCAGGATTTTAATGGCTGTTTAAAGTTTGAATCATTAGTTGACACTCATTTCCTTGCAAAACTCTAAAAATGTCAATGTGTGTGTGAGTTATGGTACAAATTTGTGTGTATGTGTGTGTGCGAGAGGGTGTTTTTGTGAATTATATATCCGGTTGTCTGGAGCTGATCCATTTTGGCCAGAAAACTGCTGCGCCCTCATTTTTTATAGAACTCAACAAAACACAAACTTGTATCTCCTCTTACTCAAGAGATGACACAGGGACTGGAGAAATAAAGTAAAACAAAAAAAAAGGTCAAAACAGTAATATTGTGAAATACTATTACGATTTTAAATAGCTGTTTTGTATTTGAATATATTTTAAAATGTATTTAAAATGTATTAGTTTTCAGCTGCCATTCAGTGTCTTCAGTGTCACACGATCCTTCAGAAATCATTCTAATATGCTGATTTGGCATTCAAGAAACTTTTATTATTATTATCAATGTTGAAAACAGTTGTACTGCTATTTTTTTTTTTTTTTAATGAGGAGCGCATGGGTTCCCAAAATTTTTTTGGTTACTCTTTATTTGGATAGTTCACTTTAGACATTCTGCTAACTAACTTTGCAACTACTGTACTATCAACTAACTCTTGACAAAGTATTAATAGACTGTTACAGTTAGTAGAATAAGTTGAGGTTGCATAAGTTGGCATGTACTGTACTTGCAAAGTTACTTCTAGTCAGTAGAATGTCTGTTGGGGAATTGTCAAAATAAAGCGTTAGCAGATATTATGCAGACTGTCTACTAATACTCTAATTACTGACATTGACATGTAAGTGCTTATAGCTGGTATAACAACCCGATCTCATGAGAAAATGTAACTATTTTGTGAGGTTTCATATGAATTTGTACGGTGTGATTCCTATGGAAATGTATGATTTTTAGAGCAAATGTAAGCATGAAGGTCCACCCTTAAACCTAACCTGCATTGGGGTGTAAGCAGATCATATGAAAATGTGTGAATTAGAATTACAAATCAGCCACCAATTTGCCAAAACATAGTTGCATACTGATATTATACTGATTATTAATACTGATTATTAATTTATGAGTGCTGGGAAGGTTACTTTGGAAATGTAATAGGTTACAGATTACAAGTTACCCTATTAAAAATGTAATAAGTAGTGTAACTATTTCAATTACTTCACTAAAGTAAGGTAACTGATTACATTTGATTACTTTTTGATTACTTTTCTAAATTGCTAATGTTTTCAACTGTTAATCATTTTCAAACATGTAACCCAGGTAGGATTAACCTTACAGTAGTATTCAACACTGATTACTGTCACTTTCGAAATCCTTAATCACTTTAATTAAGATTATAATACTTTAATTTTAAAGCACAGCCACCACAAAATCAGACTTTAGCACCTCTTTTTACTTTGAGATCGTTCTGAGGTTAAATACTAAATTAAAATCATAAGATATAGTTTAATAGCTGTGATACTGTTTTTTAAATCAAATCTTTGCATAGCAATGACAGGAAACACTGGCATCTAACAATGCTTTAGAAAGAAATGGTTAATCTTAAACAAAGCATACATAAAACCACATAGGAAATAAAACAGTTATTGAATAAGCTTTTGTCCTATTCTGTCCTAAACTCATGAAATTTCTCATAGTTTAGAGCAGTCAATGCAATTTGGGAAAGAAATCAATCAAATCTCTGTGTGTGAAAATATTCAGATGCAACCCCATTTTGTATTCATTAACATTTGCAAAAGTAACTAATTTAATTGCACTTTTTTTTTTCTCAGTAACTGTAACAGATTACATTTACACTTATCTTGTAAATAAATTATGTAATTCTGTTACATGTAACTGTTACTCCCTAACACTTTTTATCATTTTATTGTATTTAGCAGGGCTGTTTATCAATTTTATTAGCCGTTATGATGAAATCGGTGGGTTCATTCATTTAAATAAGTTAATTCATTAGAACTATTCTGACTGATTCATACCATTAGCTATGTTTCCATCCAAAGATTCGAATTTAACTTATGCGCAAAACTGGAATATTGCATAAAACATATGCGAATAAAGCACCGTTTCCATCCAACGAGTGAAAGAGAACAAAATCGTCACTTGCTGGTAAACTGTGGCACTAAATATCACTAAGAATAAAGGAGAAGCCACTGAATATAATAATTTTCATATATGATATAAATTACTTGCGCCTCAGAGCGAGCAGATGTAACACAATAAATGCTGTCACTGCGTTTAGAGATGGATGCCAGCTGTTTGAGAGCACAGTCGTGTAAGACAGTTATACAGAAATACTTTGATGACAGACTTTCCTCAGGCTTTTCAGAATGACCATAACAACTTATAGATGCTGTGAACGAGATCGGTCTGCCGGTTAGTCAAGTTATCCCGTCTCATAGTGCAAAGTCACATTACTTTTTTTGATGCGCATGGAGGAATTTATTCGGTAAATGTGTTCCCATCGTAGTTTATGCACATTTTTTCTTACCGGATAAAAAGTTTATCCTACTCAAATGTGAGCATAAGTTTTTTAATGCACATTTTTAGAATTTATGCGCATCTTGCCATTTCCATCCAGCGTTTTTTTTATGCGATATTCTAAAATGCGCATAAAAATAGGTGGATGGAAACGCAGCTAGTGTCTCCTGTGTTTGCAAGTCTTTTTGAAGGACTCCTTAAAATAACCAACTCAAGAGTGATTTGTTTGTGAATTGGACTACACAGGTTGTGAATCCTGCTTTAAAGTTTCCAATATTGGAATATTGGAATGGTTCTTTAAAATTTCAGAGTAGTACAATGGCACATAGAATATTCCAAGACTGACATGCCTACTAAACATGTTCTCTTTCATCGTTGATATTTCCTAAGAATTCCATTTTATATTTGATGCCTGCTTACTGTGTACGACAGGCATTTCCACCACGACAGAATTTCATTAATATTTGGTCGAGGTGAAGCCTGAAAAACACGGATAAATGTCTGGTGGTACGCGCATGCAGACACTCGCTAACATCAATCTGTGACTCAAGCGTGCCATTGTGCATGGTTTAATCATGGCGACAGATTCGAGCAGACGCATTTCAGCACGCTACACAGCCCTTGATCATTCATCCACACCCATCAAACCCACGGCAGCTCAGAGACGCAACTCATCCGGCTGTCGTTCACAGAGAGCCAGGCACAGGAAGTGACTTTTACACCCCAGGAGCTGGTCCTTGTATCTGGCAAGTCCTCTTCGTCTTAACACTTCCGAATGAAACATTTTAGAAAGATTAATCTGGTGAAGGGGTGGGATGGTGCTGTTTATTCAGGTCAGAGATGGAGAGAGCTGATACTCACAGTTATTCAGACATTAGTAAACACAGCGTGGTGCGTGTGATATTCTTCATCAGCATGTGCCCACACTGAAATGAATCACACTCTGGGAATTTGGTGTGGATCAAGATTAATCTTATGTTAGCTGAGGCAGGAGATGGTTTGAAAAGAGCCTTTGGATTACACCCATACCTCAGAGCAGAACGCTTAGAAACAACATCAAAGGCTCTCTCTCTCTCTCTCTCTCTCTCTCTCTCTCTCTCTCTCTCACACACACACACACAAACACACACAC
>JAFVLL020036796.1:0-94893 GCA_021397915.2 Tor tambroides | reverse complement strand
TGCTAAATAAAAGTATTTATTTCTTCAAAAAAGGTCTTACTGACCCCAAACTTTTGAATGGTAAGGTGTATATATACTGTAAATATATTTCTCCAGTATAGAGTGTGATGAGATGTGATGTGAGTGAGATGTATATGATATACATCACAAAAATAAAGAAGTGCGATAAAATGTGTGTTTATGCATGAGACCTTCTCCAGTAGCTGTCGGAGCTGTCTGCTCTTGGCATCCCTGGAGCAGAGGTTTTGTTCCGGTGCGACCACAGTGCAGATACAGCGTCCGTCAGCATCCTGTGCTGAACTATACACCTGCCATCCTTCCTTCGGACCAATCGTCTGCAGAGACACACACACACACACACACACACACACACACACACACATATACTTTAAAAGACAATTCTGTCATCATTCACTCATCCTGATGTCTTTCCAAAACAATATGATATGACATTGACAGTATGATACTCTTCTGCTTGAAAGAGAAGACTGTTTTCCATAGTCTTTTCCATGCCGTTAAAAAGAACAGGGACATTGATGCCTCAAAAACGACACAAAAGCAGCATAAAAATACTCTTAAGTGGTCCATATGTGTTATTCACCTTGTCCAAAGTTGTACAATAGCTAAGTTGAATTATGTATTGTATTATTTACTGAATTAATAATGACTGAATAAATGATCACTACTACTACTACTAATAATAAAAGTGGTAATTATTATTGTATTTTTTGCTTTATTAATACTACTACCAATAATAAAAATGTAGCATTATTTTTTTACTGATAATCTTTACCAGTGAGCGATTAACTGTTGTGACCATGTCAGTTAAATTGAGAGCCGAATCAGCCCGATTCCTAAATAACTTGAATCAGGTGTTTTATCGTAAAGATCCAAATCAAAAAATGATTTGTTTATGCATTGGACATTGACATTTTCATGAAAATGCTAAGGAAAACTAGGGCAGATGTCAAGGTTTCCAGTGAATTTCCATCTATTTGTTGCACAAAGCTATCATACAGTAAGACTTCAAAAGACTAAATATTTCAAGTCATATGGACTGCTTTTGCATCATTTCTGAAGCTTGAAAGCTTTTAAGCTTCGTCAGAAAAAGTCATTGTTTGGGGGAACTGTCCCTTTTACTTATCATTGAGCTCATTTATTTTATTGTGCTGTAGGCAGATAAATATGACAGATTTTATCCACTGAGTGAATTCAAAGGAATGTCATTTTAAATTATATTTCTTATGCAGCCTTTAGATCACCTTTAATAACAAGGCTACGGCGTGAATGCTAAAACCTACGCTTGTCTTTTATATGAAGCAGGCGAAGGCCATGCTAACTGTTAAAGACTTGTTTTTGCGGACTATAACAGTCAAGCAGGCGTGCCATTACCCCCCAGACGGCAGTTTCTCAGGAGATGAATGAAATAAATCGCTTGGGTGGACTGAAAAGCCAAGGAGGCCACATCATAAACCTGCTTTTATCTATTGGAAATACTGGACCCGAGTGCCTGTGATATCATAAAGTGGGCGTGTCCCTGTCAGTCACAATAATGCCAGTGTTCTCTCGCTCTAATCCACTTGCGCTGTAACTGATCCAATTCCCCAGCTTTGATGTATAATTTGTACAGTCGAGTCTGAGAGTTGATATGCGAGACGTGTAACTGTGCACTCAACGGATCCACAAATACAAGCAGGGCTTAAAAAATAAACAAAAACAATACAGGAAGAAAGAATTGGGATAGCAAAAAGACAGGATGGAAAACGATAGGGAGGTTTTGAGGATTCACTTGAGAGAACAAAAAGATAATCTGAGGACAGAGGCATCCCATGTCATACATGCATGTGCACACACTGATTTTACTGCTGCCATCCTTGACTGCCTCCGCTTCTTTTTTTTTTTTTCTACCACTGGTACATATTTTCAATTTCTTAAAAAACATTCTCTTCTCCATTTAAGATTTTTTTGTGCAAGTTTGACTTTGCTGTTATACAACAGTTCAATTAACAAGACGTTAATACTGAGTAACTTACATTTTAGACACAAAATTGCTAGTTGTAGCCATTGCCTGTGTGTTGCTTAGGCCAAATGAAGTCTAAGCAACACACAGGAGCATTACTTAATAAATCATTATTGTTGAACGAATCAAATTAATTAACTGAATGACTGATTTTTTTTTTAATGTTTCTGAATGAATGTGCTTTTTAAGAATCAGGTGAATGAATACTAACTCACTCATAAAGAGGCCCACTAGTTTATTTCCTGAATGAATTTATTTTTAAACAAATCTGTACATTATTGATTCAATGACTTACTTATAAAAATGGTCACTTGTTTTGATCCCGAATTAACCAGTTTTGAATAAATCAGTTGACTAAATTCATTACAAAGACGGCTGCTTGTTTCATTCAAACATTAGTGTTTTTTGAATGAATTGGTTAAGTGTATAATTCAATGACTCGCACATAAAAGCAGTCTTATTTCATTCCTGAATAATTTGGAGTTTTGAATGAGTCAGTTAAGTGAATGGTGATTCATTCATAAAGGCAGCCACTAGTTTTGTTTCTGAATGGTGTTTTTTTTGTTTTGTTTTTGCATGAATCGGTTGAGAGAATGGCGACTCGTTCATAAAGACAGCCACTAGTTTCATTCCTAAATGAGTTTGAGTTTTGAATGAATCAGTTGAATGAATGATGACTCACTCATAAAGACTGTCACATCTTTCGGTCCTGAATGAATTGTATTTTGAACAAATCATTTGAGTAAATCGATTGACTCACTCATAAAGATGGCCACTACTCCTGTTCCTAAATGAATTGGTTAAGGGTCTAATTCAATGACTCATAAAGGCAATCTTGTTTCATTCCTGAATGAATTGGTTTGAGTAAATGGCAACTTGCTCATAAAGCCAGCCACTATAGTTCCATTCCTGAATTGATTCTCTCACTTAAGGTGATCACATGTTGCCACCTACTGGCAAAACTATATAACTTGCATACAGAGCGACTGAAAAATCCCCACCACTTATGCACAGACTGACATTCTGTCTAAACCAGCAGTGAAATTGCTTCTATTTTGCATTGCAGTATTTTCTGAAAGAGTAATTTATGATAAATGCAGTGTAAGGCAGTTATACATGTACCTTACATTACAACATCAGCAGTATCTCAACAAAGCACTTCAGTTATGAAATGATGGATTCTTTTACAGTCACACAGAGTACGACATTCACGTCCACTTCCATTTAAGTTGATGAAAACAAATCGCTCATTCCATCCAAACAGAGAGAGAGATTTGAAAAACAGAATATATCACTACTACAGAGCGTGGAGGAATATACAATGACCATCCAGTTACTGATGATCATGTCTTTTAAATGGACTCCCATTTCTGTCCTGATGGTGGAAATCATGTTTTTAAAAGTGACTGTTATGACTAAATTCAAGTTCATTTGAACAATTTTGGTGGGGAAAAAATGTGTAAAGTTGTACATTTGTGAGCGTGCTGCTCACACACTAGTAAATGCAGGGGTTCATGTCTGATATTTGTACTGTGATAATGAAATACAAAGCAGAGAAAACAGTCCTCTAATCTTTTGTTCTCACTAGTATTTGGCTCTGCCATGCTTTGCATCAAGTGCTGGTATCAACAACACCTGTTTGAAAATTAAAAGGCTTAGCCTGCTGCTTACAGAAATTGCAATTATTTTTTTCTTTCTTTCTCCCTTTCTGTGGCTTGCTTACTCTTGCTTTCTTGTGCTCTGACCTCTAGACTATATCTCCATATCGGAGTACACTTCTGAAAGCTAGCGAGGCATAGAAAGATAAAAGAAAGGCTTTCATTCATTATCAGCCATCTTTGTAAAGTCTCAGCGATAAATCTGTAGAGTAAAAACTGAGGGTGTGGCAGTTCGTGCACAGCAGATTTATTTAATATTTTTGTATAGGTATGATGGTTTATTTCATTCATCATACGTGTGTACTATGGTTATCGGTACTGCAAAGGTAACTGAAAATACATGTGTATGTGGTGACTTTCATTCATTCATTGTTGTTCATAATGTTTGGATTAGAAATGTAGATAGTCAGCAAACATATCTCTTGAGATCTCATAAAGTCAGCTATGCTCTGGGTATCTTTTATGAATTTCATGTATAGGCTACATCAATATTTTGAGTGTATTCTGGGTCAGATGGCGAAAGATATTCACAGCTGTTATTTTAGTATCATTGAGATACAGTATAGTTTTATCATTTTAATTAGTTTTTATTGTTTTTTTTATTTTAAAGTTTGTCATTTTGTTGTGTTTTTATTATTATTATTATTATTATTTAATATGTCAATATAGTTTTAATTAATTACTATTTCTGTTTTAGTTTTAGTTATTTTAGTACATCAAATTAAACTAAATGAAAATGAACATATTTTTTCCAAGGCAACTGGCTGAAATAAAATATGTTTTTGTATATTTTATTTTATTTCAAGTAATGCAAATGTTTATGGTTTTAGTTTTTTTGTGAACTGTAATAACCTTGATTCACGGCACCACATTAAGAAACATAATGACATTGGATCAATACATGACTGAATTGACTTTTCCATTCAAACTCATACAAAAACTGTCCTGCTATATAATACTAAACTCTAAATGCTAAATGAGGTGAAGCTTTGTATTATTATGGATCCCTTCACCAACATTAGAAAGCTGTATCCCGTAGGTGTGTAATGCAATTTGTCACCATAAAAAGCACATTTCAGCACGTCAAATTAATCATCATGAATCACTCATCCCACAAGCAACAACAATGTAATTAGAAGCCCATTACGCTAACGTCCATTCAGTTTCATAGTCAAACAGCTCAAACACCCTCTTGCTGGGGTCTATGGGGGATTTGCAATTTTCTTTTGTGTGAGTGTTTATTTATGGACCTTTTGACATTCTGAAGAATTTCTATGGGGAGGTCAAAAAGCCAGCATAGAACTACTAGCAAAGTTGTTCATTACAAATGGTTCTGACTAAAAGCAATTCACTGACTAGTCCATGCAGACATATGTGTGTATGTGATTAGTTCACTTCAGCACCATGGCAGTGTGGACAGCTCCTGTCCGCCTATGACTAAACAGCTGAAGCACATCACTACACTCATTTTAGCACTTGTTACATCTCGTCATGGGGATTTGTTTTTTTCAGCAGAAGAATCTTTAAATGAAAATGTCATGCAGTTTTATTTGAAAACGCTGCATGAAAAGAGATAACTGCCTAAAATAAATCACTAAATTTCATGAAAATGTTATTCGCAAACTAAATGTAATATATATTTTATTATATATTGTATTTAAATTTGATAAGTTATTATAATATTGTATATATGTATTATTTTATGAATATTTTAATACCAAAATTGACCATTTTTTGTTTTTAAGGGTATAATCACCTGAATATGACTATGAATACGACTGTGTAAATCCAACATAATGCAAATAAGCAGTTTTAAATTTACATGCATTTCCTTTCAGTCCCATTCGTCCCCTTCCCAGGGTGCACTGGGGTGTGAATAATTATGGTTGCATTTTCTAACCGTTTGCCTGTTTTATTTACGCTGTTGTTGATTTTGTTGGCACTTGTTGGTTTGTGCATCTGTTTGCATTTAAAATGATCAGATTGTTGTTACCTTGTCTTCTTTCATCTGTGCATTACATTTTAGGTACTCTTTTTGTCACATTTATGTGATGAGTATTTATGGGATGTTGTCAATAGACAAGCACTGGGCTTTTCAACAAAGGAAACAGTTTGTTATCATCTGATACAGCATTTTCAAAAATATTCTTAGTTAATCAATATAATTAAAAAAATGTTTAATACTATTCATTAAAGTGGAAGTTGTTTTGCAACAACAGAAATTTTTATTTTTTTTTTTTCTGTTCTATGCAGTTGCTCATTTTGATTATTCACTTTTGTGGAGCCCATTTGATTAATACTTTTAAACATTTTATTTAATTAATAATATTGCTTTATATTGCTTCTTCTATCATTTTTACAGTGACAGGTTATTTTGCTTATTTACTGTGCTGGGCAGTGGACCAGAATTTAGCATTACACCATTATATTCACTGGCTGGTGAAATCATATCATAAGTATGCATCTTATGAATCCACACTGGCGACAATGTAAAAATAAATGAATAAAATCTACAGAATTCACATTTCCAATGCTTATAAATATCTGCTGCATGTCACTTTTTCTGTTTGTAACTCACTAATGTAATGCATTCCCAGCAATACTGGAAAACATCTGGAAAGACAAATGGTGCTTCATGCTTGAATAAACCAAAGTTTATTATCTGTGGACCTCAGATGCAATAGATTTATTTTCTTACAACACGTACATACCACCTAGTATATGATGCATAATACTGAGGACTCCAGGACCCTATGAAATTTTGTTAAACAATTCTATACCAAATTACATCTTTGAAGCGGCAGTAGGCAACTTGCTATAATTTAAAATAATAAATCATTTATTTCCCACTAAAGCTTATGTAGTCAGTTTCAGATATACTCGCACAGAGAAACAAAAATCAAGAAATATATTATCCTGAAATATTTTAGCTTGCAACTCATCACATCAACTTACCATGGATGGATACAGTCCGAAGACAATGAGGAAAAGCAGGGGATTTAATGCACCGAACAGAAGGATCATGCTGTCACGGCTCTATCGCACTTTTCTAGCGTTAATATCGCGTCCTCGGCGTGGCAGATGATGCCCGAACAGAATAGGGCGGATAGATCCACATTCATTACCGTGCTGCTCCGCCGCGCGAGCTCCCGCGTGCAGTCAATACTGAGCGCGCGCTGTCCAAAGTTACGACCGCACGCGCATGAGGATTCAGCAGACAGCGCGCGAGAGTATCCAACACTACCAAGGAGACCTTCACAGCGGATGTGACATCATTTAATTATACCAAACGTTAACTTGTTGAGCAACGTTGGCGAGTGCATGCGGCCACTGCAGCGTTAATGCACACTATAGTTCCAAATGCGCAACACTTAGATATGTGAACTGAAATGGTTATGTTGTCACGGTCGCCTATGGTTCTTAGGGCAAACGTGCACGGATAAAGTTCCACCTGCATATAGCCTACAATGGGTTCCAAATGTCTGTGACCACATTCAAAAAAATTGAAGTCTGTTTTGTTTAAACTTATTAAAATGAAGTTGTTTTTTATTTATGTATGAATGAATGAAGTCATTCAATTTTCAAGAAAATTTTAACGGGTCATTCTCACGGAACGCGGGCAGTGGAATTGGGTTAAAAACTTAGTGTCTCCAGACGAGTTTTTTTTTTTTTTTTTGAAGTTTACGTCGCGTTTTTTTGGAACGCGCATTTTTTTTCGCGCTTGTCTTGCGCGAGATGCTGCAAAAGACGCGAGATTCGAGCGAAGCTGTCAAACACGTCCGTTTAGCGCAAATTCCATAGGAAAAGCAATAGAAATGTAGCGCAATGGGATGGAATAACGCTTTCTGTGTGAAGTGCCCCTAAATGCATTATTTTTACACTAATAATTTACACGCAAAACAAAGCAAAAATGCTACTTAACTGTAAGTTATTTGATTTAATAGGGCACCACATGCAATTTTACTGTAAATTACAGAAAAAAACACACATTTTCTGTAAAGTAAAAATAAATCAAAATTTAAAGTAAAAACAAAAACAAAAAAAAAAACATTTAACCCACAAGTACATGTACTTTTAGAGTAAAATGCTGCTAAAGTAGGTTTAAGCATAAGTGGGAAGGTTGTAAACAGTAATAGGATGTTCCCAAATGTCCCTGCTTTAAACATCAGATTTGATTATTTTGTTTATTCTTTTTTTCCCCAGTACTTTTAAGCAACAGTAGTTTTGTGGATTTTTGCGACCCCCTTTGGAGCCTTTGGAGCCCCCTACTGTTAAATGAGTGGAATTCACTGTCGTAAATATACATGTAAGTATGTACAGTACGTGTAAATACATACATACATAATCAACTTTAATGTAGTTTTGGCTCGTACAGTTGTACAGGCAATCTGATTATAATTCAAATTTTAAGACAGAAATTAAACTAAATTTTAAGTTGAAGGTGGATTTTTACAATGTTTTTTTCTCCATTATTTCAGTGATGTCACCTTGGTGCTTTGTGTCTGTACCAATGAATAGTGTCTGCATGTGTTTATTAGTCATGGCTCATGGAAAGGTTAATATTGATGAACTTTAATTCATCATGTGGCCTTCTCTTTTAACCACCTTCATTATTATAGTGAATGTTAGTATATTTTAAAGTGCAAAGCACATATTAGTAGTTGAAGTAAATTGATATATAACAATGTTAATAAAATAAATGCTTATAAAGGTACAAATAATTCTTCAATTTAACTTTACACGCAAATGATTTTGCTGGTAATACAATGCAGTTCTGACAGAGACAGAATGTACTGACATACAGCATCCTAAAGTGTTAATGATTAATGCTAAATGAATGCCGAACATCTTCCAAAACCACCCACATCTGTTGAACTGATGTCCATGAGGGACATCTACATGAGATTCATTCAGGCAAAGGTGGTTACTCAACACACCTACTGCCAAGATAATGTTTCAATATGACACAGTGGGTATTCTTTAAAGACCTGGTCATACATTGTTATAGATAACTGCTACTTCCTTTCTTTTTTGGATGAATGTAGTTTTTAACCACCTGCATTTTACTCACTTTTTGCAAATGTTAGTCACATCAGTTAATTATACAGCCAACAGCATAATTAGACCCTCCACCAGTATCATGTAGAGCAAGAAAAAGCTTTCCATGAGAGTTTGCGGCTTGGCTAAGACAGCAGCCTCCAATTCAAGCTAATACTAATAAATACTAAAGCAGTTAAGAAATGAGAGTTTCTATATGAAGACTGTTGATTTGCTTTCAGGCTCATATCCTGAGATGCTTTCTCTTATGAAAAGTTATTGTTACGCTAGTTAACGAAATAATACAAATCAAAGTTATGAAAGTTCTCCGCCGTACATGGTATAATGGTTGTCGGATGATTTCTGTTCACACACAGCAAATCCTCATCGCGGGCAAATTATGCTCGGCAAACAATTTGAGTTCATCGCTGGCAGAGCGTCTTGTTTGAGGACGGTAAATTGGAGAACTTCTCATCTCGCATTTATTTGCACATACAGCCTTCTGTGAGAAAACAAGTCAAGTGTTTGAAAATGAGCTTTTGTTGAATCTTTCTCCGCATGTTTATGTAAAACTTATTGTAATTTGCCCTTTCATATTTCACTTGCATTATTCATAAGTCTATCAGAGGACTCTATAAAACTGTTTACTTTTGCTAATGATCAGGAGACGGTGTTGTTCCTTACAAATTCTCCTCCTGCTTGTCTTCCTATCTGTTCAGTTCACTCTTGAACACTTACATACTAATAAGGCAAAGTTTGCGTCCTCCTGGTCTGTATTTGGCTTGTGAATACATGCTTGTGGTGTTTTTTGAGAGTAGGTGTACGTGTTGCGGCCTAGTGTTAATGAGCCGCCGAGCACCTGAGCTTCCCACACCACCTCACGATCGCATTAATCTCACTTGCCCTCCTTGATCTTTTCTCGCTCACCCATTCTCCTTTCCATGTGACTTGGCATGGTGTCTTCTCTCTCTCTTATTCATTATTGCTTTACTCAAGAGTTCAGTTGCTCAGCAACACCTGCCGATGGCTTTAAAATTTGTACGTTTCTGAGTAATTTTGTTTTACTAAAAAGCTAAAAGGCACAGTTTTGTCAGGCAGGCCATCTCGATTATCTATACTGTTTTCCAGTCCAGGGTCAGAATTCATCTTGTGTGTCATTCTTTTAAAGAGTAGTTCACCCAAAAGTTCATCCAAGATGTGATGAGTATGTTTCTTCCTCAGAACAGGTATGGAGAAATTTAACATTACATCACTCTCTCACCAATGGATGCTCTGCAGTGAATGGGTGCCGTCAGAGTCCAAACAGCTGATTAAAACATCACAATAATCCACAAGTAATCCAGTCCATCAATTAACATCTTGTGAAGTGAAAAGATGTGTGTTTAGAGCTATTTTGGACAGTTTTCACTTGTAAACAGTGCTTGATCTGTGCATATTTCTCTTCTGATTCAGACGAAATGACTTTTTCACTGGAAAAAGCAATATGGATAGAGGACTCATATTTTAGCTGGAAGCAACGGATTAAAGTTAAAAACATTTTAATGATGGATTTGCTTACAAACACGCAGCTTTTCACTTAACAAGACGTTAACTGATGGATTTCTTGTGGAATATTGTGATGTTTTTATCAGTTATTTGGACCCTCATTCTGACGGCACCCGTTCACTGCAGATGATCCATTGGTCCGCAAGTGATGTAATGCTAAATTTCTCCAAATTTGATGAAGAAACAAACTCATCTACAACTTGGATGACCTGAGGATGAGTAAATTTTCATTCTTTTATTCTTGGGTGAACTGTTCCTTTAATGTGTAGCAAACACACTTTTAAATATAAAAAAATATATACAGTGTATCACAATTTTTTACCTACATGTACAGGACTTTGATTTCTAATTACCACAGGTTTCTGCAAGAGGAATCTAATGCAGAACAAACAAGGAACATTATTTTTCCCTGGCTGAGTCATTACTACTGCATCACATGCATACACAAAAAACTCCTGAGATTCATATTTCCATTGCGCATGATTAATAATAACATATTATAAATTAATAAGTAGTGCAAAATGTCTGGAAACAAATGTTATATGCTGCACTAGTGGCTTTTGAAAATTAATAAACAAAACTTTATTAAACCACAGAAGCTCAAGTGTACTGGTACTGCACTAATTACCACAGCGAGTCGCAGGAGGAACCCAATGCAGCAAAAAACTATTTTTTCCTGCCTGAGCCGCTCTCCAGTGACAGAGCACAGGGAAGCAGTGTGTCCAGGCAAAAATGATTACCTGAAACGGTAATTTTGCACCAGCACTTCTAAAATTATTATGGATTTTAAATGCGAGTTTGTTAGTAGTTGATTTTGGTATTGATTTTTTTTTCAGTCATGCAGGTTTAATTTAGGTTTATCACTGTTTAATATCTGCAAAAAAAAAATCCTGGAAGAAAGATGAATGACACTGGAGAAATGGGATGGGTGGTTTCAGTATTTGAGATATTAATAGAGTGGAGTGTTTGAAAGCGTGTGTATTTATTAGTGGCATTGCATTGAGATATAATCTTGTGCGGTCGCAGTTATCTGCAGTAGCACATACTGATTCAAAACAATGATACAAACCCCAAGAAAACAAAAGCAGCTACTTTCCCTCTCATAAATCACTGAAAACCTCTTTTCCATTACAGCTGAACAAATAACATCTCCGTATTACAAAACACCTGAAGCACCAGGAGGCTTCTGCAACAGTCGATGTTCTATAATAATCAAATTTTAGCTTTATCACAACAATCAGCTTTGTCGAGGGGAAGAGTGACAGTATCCAAAAAAGTGAGAGACAAAGAGAAAATGCGGATGGAAAGGAGAAAAAGCAGTTCGAGGTGGGGTGTGTAATTTTCGCTTCATTAATACTCTATATTCAGTATGTGAGATTTGGAATAGTGAATCCCAAATCATAATATTTTGAAAGCAGTAATGCCTAATATTTAAAGTAGTATGTAAAAAAATTTTTTTTTAAATTTTTATTTTTTTATTTTTTTTAAGTCTGTTAACTGAGAGCAATAGTGTTCAAATAATTGATTTATTCATTTGGACATGAAATATTTGACATTTTAAAGTGGTTAACAGACAAAGTGCTTGTCATTTGACACTTGAACTTGAAACTAGTTATAAGACTGTTTAACTCCTACATACAGTATAAAGCATACGTGGGATCAAGATTGCAATTTTATTATGTGGTAATTTGTCCCATTACTACCATAATACATACTCCAACCTACATACTTTCCATTCACCAGCGAAGTACATAATTGTAGTGCATAGTAGCAGTGAGCGAATTATGATGCAGCCAGTGAGCTGTTAAACTGATTTCCACTGTCTCTCCTTTTCTATTTCTCTCTCTTTCCTCTGTCTCACCTCGGCAGAAAATGAATAACGACAATTTATTCCAACACGGAGTTTGGTCAGCCCGTCCCATGATGCACATCTCAATCTTCCCCGTCATTATCCTGTGCTGATTAGTTTAAACAAAGTGTCGACAGAGCACATCAAGGAGAAACGGCTCTCAGGGGTACTTTCGTTTAAACCCCCAGCATGGTGCAATGCATCCAAATGCCTCCTTACATCACTGTCTGCCCGCAGGGATGAAGAAGACATGGTTGATCTTCCTCACACCCTGTGTTGAATTCTACAGGCTCTCCTGTGCACCTGCTTCACAGATCCCCGCTCAAACAAAAATGGCTGAAGGAGTGATCTGTCTCACGGCCCATCAGACCGAGGCATCCTGTTTCTGTTGTTGAGGTGCTGCTTCATGCTTGCACGGGGGATTCGGCGAATCCCTTTGTTCCCAATTTCCTCCTTCCTGTTTTTTTTTTCTTTTCCCCCCTCTACTCTCGCCCCCAGTGGAATCAGAGTTCTTCTCACACAATTGCTGGTTTTTAGGAAGGCTTATTTTAAAAAGTTATTCTTTCATTCGCCCTCCCTCTGGGCTCAGAGTCTGACTTTCTGTAACTGATCCAGAGAGGTCACGTTTGATCTTACATAAAGACAGACAGAGCAATGTTTTAAGAAAGTTTTCTAGAGAGTTCAGAACTTACTGAGTCATACTGTAAATGTCCCTTATTGCACAAAACCCACCTGACTCCTTGTTTTAGTGGAGGCTTGGAATCTAATCGTATACTGGAGTCAGTCTGTCTATAAGGTCTCAGTTTTCAACAAATAGATTCTGACCGTAGGACTGGACACAGCCGGACTCTGAAGAACTTGCGTTTTTTGAGTAGAATTGATTGCAATTTAAGTTAATCTACTGCCAGAGTGTAGGTTTCCAGACTGCTGAACAGGCCATCCAATATAGAGGAAAACATACTCTGGAAAACAAGAGAAACTTGAGGGAAAATTTAAATTTGAAGAAACTGATTTTATTGTGTATTGTAAATAATGTTTATGAGTTACTCATTTCATTTGAGTCCATTACATAAAAAACATTTCTTAGTATTATTATTTGTTATTTAACTGAAATGTAACATTAATAAATTAAACATTAAATTATCTCAAAACTAGTAATGAGCATTAAAACAACACTTAATTGTACTCTTTTTAACTAGAACTAGAATTTGCTTTTTAAATACAATTCACTGCAAAAAAAATCCTTGAGTAGCTCTTTTACAAGTTTAAATGGATTGCATACAGAGAAATTAAGTTGACAAAATGTGCAAGAAGTAAGCTGCATTAGCTCTTTTTTAACACATTTTCTGTTGTTTTTATTGGCATTTTCGATCGTCTTCTTCAACTAGGACTTAACAAGCAACTGTGAGTGTCTGGTGGACACACCAATTAGTGCAGTTAATTCCAGACACGTGCAGACGATACACTTGTGCACAAGGTTGGAAAAGTTGGACTGTACATGCACGGTCCAGCAAACACTGCTGATAATGAAATTTACATTATTTACATTGTTTGGTGTTTTTGAGCAAGATGCCTGATGGTGAAATTTACATTATTTATATTATTTTGTGTATTTTTGAGCAAGATGCCTGATGATGAAATCTAAATTATGTGTTTTTGAGCAAGATGAAAATAGGGGGTGTTTGTTAATGTTTAATATTCTGTTATTTGGGCATGTTGGGGGTTACCATTTTGCTGAAGAGCTGTGCTTAGGATGAGGATCATTTTCAAAGCGATGGGACCAGATTGTTTATACCCTGGTGCCGAATAAGCCATTCCAGGATGACACAAGTTTTAATTTTAGTAGAAGATCCACCAATATGTTCTTTCTGTCAAAACTCCTTATCCATGAAGCATGTTTTATTAGACTGTCAGCCCGATCTCATGGCGGTTCGTACAAGGTGGCTAATTCGTACGAATTTGTACGACCTCACTCGTACAAATTCATATGATTTTCGCTAAATCGTACGTATTTTACGAGTTGCACAATTCGTATGAATTTGTACGAATGACCTACACCTAACCCCGCCCCTAAACCTATCCGTCACTGGGGTCTAGATAAATCAAACAAAGTCGTACGAGTGAGGTCGTACGAATTCGTACGAATTAGCCACCTCGTAAAATACGTATTAATTGGCTGAGGGATAGCATTGTTTTAACCCTGTGAGAAACCTTTTTTACTCAGTAAGAATTTTACAAAGTTAAACCAATTTTTTTTTTTTTTTTTTTTACAAAGTTAAACCAAATAGTTTTAGAGTTTGTAGCAAAAACGGATATAAATGAACTATAAACTTTCTCACCAGGAAAATAGCCACAGAAGTTGACATGGCGTTAAATAACAAACAAACAAACTTTGGTTTAGGATAGCGAAATTTGTTTTATTGTTTTACATGTTGCTACTCAATTGGTTATTGCAAATAGCATTGTAACGCCCAGTCACCTTTTCTTGCATTTCCTGCCAGAAGCATAAGTTATAGAAAAAGGAGAAAAAATAGTATTGTTAGCTACAAAACATGTATAGGAAAAAAGGGTTTGAGCATTGTCCTCTTATTGTAAACATAAAGGTTTCCTCAAACAGTTTTCTTTTCTTCTTCTGAAGCCGAAATAACGCTCAAAAACTGAAACTAACAAACTAAATCTCAGCTTTAGAGTGAAATCTAATTATACACAGCAAATCATTTTGCATGCATTCTTAAATATGATTTTTTGCCACTCTTTGTGCTACAACATCTCAGGATGTAAGACACTAATTCATATCAGACCTGAGGCAACTTCAGCATAAAACGTTTAATGAAATATGCTAAGCGGAGTGACTCTAGCCTGGGGAGTAACATAAAATCCATATAATCATGTTACTTTCCATGTTGTCAGCTCCTGTCAAAGTACAAAAATATGTTCCTCATATGGGAAATAGCAAGGTTTAATTGACTAACTATATGCATGTGGTCTGAGTGTTGGAGCCACAGGAGCTGTCATCGACAGACTGCTGGAAACACAAAGCCACACCAGGCACTATAGCCACCATTGTTTCCACCGTTTCCAATTTGCTGTGGATAGGCAAAGAAAGCTTCTGCCCAACAAATGAACATATGGTAGCAGATGAAGCCTGTTAGAGCCAAACAAATGAGGTTCCTTCCACAACTGATGAGTCTTCATACACAAGTCTGTTTATTAGAAACTTTATTGGAAATAGGAATGGAATCTTAGGGTTGTGGGTTGTTTAAAAATATAAAAAGCAATGATAGATG
Organism: Tor tambroides; assembly: GCA_021397915.2. Taxonomy (NCBI): domain Eukaryota; kingdom Metazoa; phylum Chordata; class Actinopteri; order Cypriniformes; family Cyprinidae; genus Tor; species Tor tambroides. The sequence continues at coordinate 79,497 of JAFVLL020036796.1, read as the reverse complement.
TTTTATTAAGTCAGTGTCTGTGTGAGTGTCTGTTGGTGGATATCGGATCCATTTATTAGTGCTGCTTTCTGAGGCTCATATTGAGCAATTAGACTGTAATGATTTTCCCTTGGCGACTGAGAAAATTGGCAAAAATCCCATAGACTTGCACTGAAGGAGGGATCCAAACTATTTCTAGAGACCAGAGTACATAGAGAGTGGGCTCTTTTGACTTTTTTGACTCTTTCAACAATGACCTGAAAAACCAGATATGAAATCTGAAATCTGAAATTATATAAAAATCTGTCTTAACTGTTTCACAGTTTGGGTATTGAGCTCATTGGCATTCTATCTATCTATCTGTCTGTCTGTCTGTCTGTCTGTCTGAGCCATCTTTCTGAAATGACAATTATTTACAATTACAATTATTTTTTTAAATTGTCGTTTAAAAATGCATGGGTAAATTTAAACTAAATAAACCAAAGAGACACTCTATTTAAGATAAGATTAAGAGTTGAAAATACAGCACATAGTACAGTGAATTGAAGTGGTGAATCATTTTTATGTACTTTTTCATTTATGTCTGATAAAATGAATAGAATTTTCCAGTGCTACTTACAGTATGATAGAGAGATGAATCGGTTTTCGGTTATACACGTATGAGAGAGGACCAGAACAAACTGATTCAGTCGAATGAATCATTCTATGTAATTATGAGACCAAAAGGATCATTTAGGAGAATTGATTGGGACTTCCTAGTGCTAGATATGAAAGAAAGTGAGAGAACGAACCAATTCACTAGAATGAATACGAGTAGCATTTTCTTGCATTTCAAATGAAGAAAGCAAGAAGACCATTTAGGTGAGTGCATTTGATTACACCCCTCTGATAAAAAGTAAAGCCTTCAATCACACTACACCGTTATTTGCTGGATAAGTAGCTAGATTATTATGAAAATAGCTGAATTACTGTCACGTTACTGAGAATGTGGTTAAATTAGTATGAACAGTATGCAAATTTGGATGGAGGGCTTATTTTTATGTGTTGTGTTGTTCGCTTGCAGTGTGGACATAGTGTTACAGTGGCAGTCTTGAGAGAAAAAAATAATGTCTTCTGCAAAAATCCTTGAGGGCAAAAGCCAAAGCACATTCATATCTTATAGTAAGTGCTGGCAATGACTGTGTGATAGGCTAATTGCCCCAGACTTCAAACCATTTAAATGTTTGTTTCTTCATTTTTTCACACTGAAGTACACACAAGTCCTTATCACCAAAATCATCAATTAAATGTTGAATCAAATGGAGATGCACTCTACAAATGACAACCCAGGAGCCAACAGAAACCGAAAACAACAACAGCTCAATAGAGTGAAGAGACTGGCTGCAGGCTAGATTTCCATCTCCAAATGATCACACTTTTACTTTTGATAGTTTGAAACCAAATCAAACTGTACACAATTTATTTACTGAGGACTAATTAAAGTATGTGTTCAAAATCATAGGCTGCATTCGAAATCGCATAATTTCTTACTATATTTTAGGTGAAAAACAGTATGAGAAAAGAGCAGTATATATTCACAGTATTCAAAACAGTAGCTGAAAAATCCGAATGACCTACTATTTCTGAAGTGTGCACCCAATAGACGCTTTAAGAGGATTTGTGAAGCAGTGAAGCGATGCAAAACATTTTTTTTTTTTTTTTTTTTTTTTTACCTATTATGAAAGTCAATGGCTACCAGCAACTATTTGGTTACCAACATTCTTCAAAAAAATATAAATTTTTATGTTCCACTCAACAGAAACTCAAGAAACTCATTCAACATGAGGATGAGAATAATGAAAAAAATAAAAAATAAAATAATTTTTGGGTGAACTAACCTTCATACCAAGGACAATAACGATAAATATATAGTTTTAAAAATCTTTCCAAATGTAAAAGAATAGCAGTGTCCTCACCTCAACTATAACGATAATAGCACAGAGGAACGATATCACTGGAATCACTTTCTAAAGGATGTTTTTTCCCAGCTGATGAATGATAAAACATTGACAATCAAAATTCATCCTGCTTTAAAGAACTCTAGCATTTAAAGTGACAGACGACAGAACTGCAGCATGCTGATAACAAACAGAATGTTATGCATTGGTGTGGATGATAATATGGTTACAGTTATCGTTTTTGGTATGAATGGTGTGAACATACTGTACTTTCACTGCATAGTAAAAGTATACAAATTGACACAACCTACATCGCTCCTATTATAATCAAGCATTGTGACGTAGACGGCATTGTTGATTAAAATGGGAGCAATCTAGTTGTCACTTTGCTTGCTTGCAGTTTAGACATAGCGGTACACTAAAATTGAGGCCATGGGAGTCATTCATACACAAACCCATAAAATATTCCAGACAGTCTGCGATACACAACTGATTGATTTTTTTTTTTTTTGATGTTGTTTGCCTCCTTTGACATAACTGTGTCTGGGATGAGTACTCATCAGCCATCTAATCTTTTTAACATGAGCAAGGAACTGCAGTCGGCTGGAAGATGCCCTGTGATCGTCGGTGGTTAAACCTGAAAAAGACTCTCCTGTGGCTGCTGTGGTTTGGTATTCACATAAATACCACATGTGCACATTAATATAAATATGAATTCACGTAAATGTTCATCATCCTGTACATTTGCAAACTATAATTCAGGTGAGGTCAATATAATTTTCTTGTTCTTGCACTGTAAGGAAAATAGTTGTTTCAGCTTAAAATAATTTGTTACCCCGCTGACTTACAATTTTTAGTTTAGTCAACTAAAATATTCCAGTTGTCTCTTAAATTAACATTGAATAACTTAAAATTTCAAGTTGACTAAACTAAAAATTTTAAGTCAGCAGGGTAACAAATTATTTTAAGTTGAAACAACTTTTTGAAACAATTTTTTTACAGTGTGGAAATGAGTTTGAGAACACTATTGTATTCTTCCTTGAAATTATATCATTTTATTTTTTGTTTCAAAAGCAAAAGTCCTTCACAATAGTCAGAAGACAGTAGAGTTTCAAACTACTTTGTGCAATGTCTTGTGCATTTAAAACAGCATTTGACTATACACTTACTGTGCATGAATTTATTGAAGTGAAATGATTACCTCCACTTCTAAAATGACTTCCGTTTTTAATTGACATCATCTCATTTATTTATTTATTTATCTTAAATGAATTGTAAAATGTCAGCAAACCACAATAAATAAATAAATAAGAGGGTCAGTGGTGCAGTACTTTTTGTCCAATTTATTTATTCAAAAATACATAAAAAATGCAAATCTTGTACATTTTCTATAACGAGCATGTTTAAATGAAATGAAATTAAATAATTAAAATAAATTAAATTATTAAATTAAGTTAAATTTGATATTTGAATTAATTTTTATGAATTAATAATTCATTCATTCATTAAAAAAAAAAAATTCCCTGAAAATTTTTAAAGATTTTGGCATTGTTTTTGGGCTTGTGCTTTTTTCAGCGAATATCATTAAGTATGTCACATTATGAAAAGAAAATGGGTCGCAGATGCTGTTTCATGTCGACTTAAAACCGTTTGTGTTTACTGTGAAGCAATCAACTTCCAAAGAACAGTTTTAGCTAATGACACTGAGCAGAGCTATGTTTAATTCTTAATACAGATAGCAGTAATTACTAAGCCATCTAAACACAGCCTTTCACGGTCATCAATAATTCAGCCAATCAATTCCAACAGCACTTGGATAGCAGCAGGCTTGGCAGAAGATTTATACCGATCTGTGGAGCGCGGCTCCCTCTCGCAGTGTCAAATAACCGCTGGATTCTGGCTTAACGGCTCTGAGACGACGCAATAACACTTTCTCTCTGCTGCACATCACGTTAGATCTTTTTGTGCCGTTGTTTAATGTGAGTCTTCTTAACTTCATCAGTCAGGCAGTCTAAAACTAGCCACTGCTTCATCTTTAGACCGTTGATATGGGTTTAATGTAACTTTAATATTATGTATTGACTGCTGGCCGAGGCCCAGAAGTCAATTTTTCCTTTATTGGCTTCAAACCAACTTGGAATATGGGGTTATTTTCTCCCAAATAGGATCCAAACCATCATAAGGTTCCTGGAACATCTGAAAAAATCGAACTTCTGGGCAAGTGTAATTTTGTAAAGACTAGCGCTGCATCAAATAATAGTCAGCCCAAGAGGACATCCTTGAAACATCCATAAAACATCTTTTCACAGAATATTCAATGATTAGAGCCACTTTGCATTCAGAATCCTCCTACATGGGCTCTCAGTTCCCCGTCGTTTGATTCATCCTTTGATCGTAGTTGTCAGGTGATACGCCTCCTCGCTCTGAGAATACAATCTTCTCACCTGTCCTTTGCGCGGCCAGTGCTCGCCCCGTCCCGCTGGTGCCGCTGACCATCTTCTGAGGGCCACTAGCATTGAGCTGGATGAGCCTGGAGGTTTGAGCGTAATTCGCCTCGACACTCTGCTGCATCACGTTACAGTCCGTGGCAGCAGGACCTGATTGAACTTATTCAAATGCTGGGGTGTCTTTGAAGAGGGTAGATGGGAAGCTTTGTAAGGCAGCCCAGTGGGGCTCCGTGTTGACAGTCTCTCAGGTCTCTGAGAGAGGGAGACCTCGCAGAGCGCCTCGGGCCCTGTTCAGCATCGCTTTTCTTCTTTCTCTGATCACCTCGCCTCTTGTCTCAGCTCTACCCTTGAAGTCCGTGCGCTATGAAAGACAAACAAGTGATGAGGGCTCAATTTCTGCCAGATTCACGTCACTGTCAGCTTCTTCCTTACATTTCGAACTTGGTATCCTTGAGCACTGAAGATAGTTGAGATGAGAGAGTGCGGACACCATGTTGCAGAGACATCAACTTTGGAAAAGACGACTTTGAAAGAAGGGGTGATCCCTTGGTTCAAGTGAGTTTGAATAGAACTTAAAAAAAAAAGTGTGCATAAAAACATGTATGGTGCATGAATGGTGCAAAGTGAAAAAGGACAGTCTCCAGGGCAGTGTTGACTATTATATTTCTTTATTATATATATTTTTCCATTTAAGTTTTAGTAATTTTATAGTGTATTTTTGACATTTTTTAAGTAGTTTTTCTTTTTTGTCTGCATGTTTTTATTAATTTTTATTTCAATTTTAATTTTAGCTGAAGCAATTTTTTGTTAAATATTTCAGTTAAAGTTTATTTTAATGTACCTAAATGTTTTTTTTTTTTTAATGGTTTTAATTTTAGTTTTAGTTTTATAATAACCCTGCTTTAGTATTTGTCACATAATGAACTAGTTTAATTTAGGTGAGTTAATCAGTTAATTTAGAAAGAAGTATCATATTTACATGTATGCATTTTAGAGCTTTTATCCAAAGCTACTTGCATTGCATTCAAGCCTGGTATGTATTTTACAACACATGTATTGTTTGTTTGTTTAAAACTGGAACCATTTCAAAAATATTTTTAAAAATGTGCACAAAGCACCAAGTGAACCAAGACTGATATTGCCTCAAAATTAATAGGAGCAGGACACCACAGGACACAGCCATGCACACACACGTACACCACTGCTATCACACACTCTAAGTTGTACACAAAATCTGTGATTACAGTGTAGTTCAAAGATCAGATGCTGTCTTTGGATCTTAATGACACTTCTGAGCAGTAACGGCTCATTAGTCCATGCCTCTGCCATAATGAACACTTTTCCACCCATTAAACTCATTCGTTGTCCACATGAGAACACGGGGCAGGTGAAGGAGATTAGCAAGTCTTCCCCCACTTAACAAAACCATTGGCTGGTCTCCCCACTCCTCCCACACACACTCACAGTTTCAGACTTAGATGCCCTGACCCTTAACAGCCTCAAATCACACGATCAATAACAGCAGACCAGTTGCACTTGTGTCTGGATGTTACAGCAGACTCATCAAAATTTGGCTATTTTTTTTTTCTTTTTAGCATTGATGTTCAGATCGGTCCTTTACATTTACACTGAATATATATATATATGGGTAGTTGACGTATCAATGTGTCTTATGGTGTGATGGAAAAATGTAAAAAAAAAAAAAAAAAACCTCTAACATTATATATATAGCATGATATACCTCTCTCATGCTATTTGTAACTCTAAGAATGAAGATACATTTTTCTCGTGCTATTTGTATGTTAAATTTTTTTTTTTACATTTTTACTATGTCACACCATAGGACACAGTCCTATTTCTATTTGTCAACTACCCATATATATATATATATATATATATATATAGTCCTGGTCAGAATTATTGGCACCCTTGGTAAATATGATCCAAGAAGGCTCTGAAAATAAAATTGCATTATTAATCCTTTTGATCTTTTATTTTAAAATAAAAAGTTTTCCGTCTTTTTAGGCAAGTAAATGGGTGTCACGTCATGAAATGTTTTTAATATGACGGAAAGGAAATTAATTTAATAAAAACATTGTAAGTTAGGCCTATTAATTGTAATGATTTCATTTTCTCTGTGATTCAAACAACGAATAAATTATATAGATTAAGCGAACAAAGAACATTATCAACAGAGCTTTTTGAAACTCTGAGTCAGTTAAACCATTGCGTCGCAAAATGATTCACTGTTTCAAAGCGTTTTAATCGAATCGTGTATCGCGAATCATTTGATTCAGAACGGGACTTCAAAGTGAGTTTCACGAATCATTTTATCTCAATGAAATCCATCACAATGAAAAAAACCAAAGAATATATTTCTGATGTGCAGAAAAAGATAATTGAGCTTCACAAATTTGTGAAGTGGCTTTAAGAAAAGAGCTAGAGCAGTGAAAATTCCCATTTCCACCATCAGGGCAATAATTAAGAATTTCCAATCAACAGAAAATGTTACAAAACTGCCTGGAAGAGGACATGTGTCTATATCATCCTAATGCACGGTGAGAAGGAGCGTTTGAGCGGCTAAAGACTCTCCAAGGACCACAGCTGGAGAATTGCAGAAAATAGTTGAGTCTCGGGGTCAGAAAACCTTTAAAAAATTGTCAAACATCACCTACATCACCACATGTTGTTTGGGAGGGTTTCAAGAAAAATTCTCCTAGCTCATCCAAAAACAAGCTCCAGCATATTCAGTTATCAGACACGACTGGAACTTCAAATGGGACTGGCTTCTATGGTCAGATGAAACTAAAAAATGATCTTTTTAGCAACAAACACTCAAGATGTGTTTGGTGAACACAGGGATAAAAAGTACCCCATGTGTACAATGAAATATACTGCTGTATTTTTGATGTCGTGGGCCCACTTTTACAAATAGTAATAGTCTAGTTTTCATTCTGCACTGATATGAAATTATGCTTGGACTGTTTGTGAAATTGCCTGTGAATTCTGATACGCTCAAGTATAAAGGAATTTTTATATTCCAGTGTCAGGCCTGTAAAGATGTGAGCCAGCAATAAAGCCCAACCACCATTATATACAGAGAGCTTATGTCTCTCACAGCGTTGAGATGATAGTGGCCATGAAGTTCTGAAGGTTATGTGTACAATTACATCTGCCCACCAGGCGTTAAATGCTCATTTCTGTAAATGGCAGCAAATCCATACACCACCTGCTGTACTTCCCATCATAATCAGTGTTGCTTTTACAACACCTCTCCGCTTGTGCATTTTTCTAATAGCCAGACTTAATTACCTGCATAGAGCTTCATATCCTCATTGCAGTAGTTATGCTGAATTTCTTGTTAAGTTTGCTTTAGTGTCTTTTTAATGCACGGCTACCTTTTAGCTTAGCAATTCAGAATATCTGCTGCTCTTCTTTCAGCTTTTCTCTTTGAGGATTGCCTTGACTGACAGCGAAGGGAACTCTCCTGCTTTTTATTTTTTAAAATGGGTGGCTGTTTTATGATTTGAGGCTTAGCGTTCCTTTTGAGGGAATTATGGGTTGGCAGTTACGTGGCGTCTCTCTGTACCCATGCAGCTTGAATATTCAAAGTTAATGCCATTGGCCAGCCTGTTTGATCTTTGTTCATCTGCCTTTGAGGAGACGGAGAAGAGACAGGCAGGTCCCATACGGCCCCTGAAGAGAGAAGTGTAGGTGTTTTTTTTCCCCCATTCCACAATAATGCTGCAAAAGACAGCACATGCAGAGAATTAATTGAACGTTTTCATTGTTGGACAGCTCAGGTAATTACTGATGAAGCGAGGAGACAAAACACAGGCAAACACCTCTGTTATGGTATATCTTTTGGAACAAATTAGACAAACTACGTCTTTCAAGTGTCCATGCACCCAGCAGAGCAATGCATGTGATGGGGGGTGGGGTTTATAGTCACATCTTCCTGTGATTGGATGATACATGTGTCAATCAGACAGTAGTGATCTGTTGAATCTTAGGAGAGTGTTTCCAACCAATCACTGTCTGCTTAGACTATCGACATAAAGTCACATTTATAGCTTAGTCTAGCCAAAAAAACACTTACTAAAAATTTTGGCTTATTTTTCATAGATTTGTTAACTTAAAGGGTTACTCCACCCCAAAATGAAAATTTTGTCATTAATCACTTACCCCATGTCGTTCCAAACCCGTAAAAGCTTCGTTCGTCTTCAGAACACAATTTAAGATATTTTGGATGAAACCCGGGAGGCTTGTGACTGTCCCATTGACTGCCAAGAAAATAACTCTGTCAAGGCCCAGAAAACATTGAAAGACATCGTCAAAATAGTCTATCTGCCATCAGTGGTTCGATCTGAATTTTATGAAGCGACGAGAATACTTTTTGTACGCAAAGAAAACAAAAATAACGAATTTATTCAACAATTCGTCTCCTCCGCATCACCGTAGCGACATTTTGAAGAGTATCCACTGAACGCAAACTGCGTATGCTGTTCTGTGTCAGCCACACCACACAAATACGTTTTCTATACGTTTATTTGCGCTTTGATTTGAACGAAAACAGCGTATCCGTGCGGTGCGGTCACAAGCCTCCCGGTTTTCATCAAAAATATCTTAAATTGTGTTCAGAAGACGAACGAAGCTTTTACGGGTTTGGAATGACGTGGGGGTAAGTGATTAATGACAAAATTTTCATTTTGGGGTGGAATAACCCTTTAAGATGTCCCGAACACTGAATCAGTAAACAGATCATTCGAACTCACGAATTAATCATTCAGTGCAGTTTGTGAAGCGATTCATATGGAAGCCTGTTTTTGCCACAGAGTAAAAAAAAAATTCAAACTGTAATTGCACCTTTTTTCTTGCAATTCTGTTTTCATATCTCACAACTCAGACTTTGTTTTTTGCATAACTGAGGAAAATGCTGTGAAATCCTGTGATGTAAAAAAAAACAACAACTTCGAATTGTGAACTCAGAATTCAGAGGGAAAAAAATCTGAATTGCGAGATATAAACTCGGAATTCAATTTTTTTTCTCATAATTCCAAGTTTACATTTCACAGTTTAAATCTCACAATTCTGACTTTTGTCTCTGAATCGAGTTTACACTTGTTTACATTCTGCAGTGTAAACATGTTTCGTAGTGTTCATTGCTTTTTTTTATTTCCAACGCTAAATAAAAAAATGAAAAAGGTAAATGCGACTTTTAACATCACAATTCTGACTTTGTTCTTGCAATTGCAATTTTATATCTTACAATTCTGACTTCTCCGAACTGCGAGTTTTAACATCTGGCAATTCTGAGTTTATATTGTTTAGATTGTTTTAGAATTATAATTTTGAATTATATTTTACAGGTATTATTAGTTTAGAATTGTGAGATATAAACTTTTATTCAGTGGGGAAAATTGGCTTGTATAGTTGTAGTTTTTTTGTAATGAAATTTAGTGTAGTAAGAAAGATATGTGCATTGTGATAAAGTAAGATTTGGATTCTAGTAAAGTAAAAGTTTATTATTATTAAAATACTTTGATAAAGTGCAGTCAGATAATTGAAAAATGATTGAAAAATGTAAAAGCGAGCAACCAGTTTGTTTAGGTTTCCTCCCCCAAAATGCTGTCTTTTCTTGGGGAAATTTTTTTTTTCATTGTTTGTCTTGGCTGTGTGCTTGGGATGTACAATGTCTGACCACCAGAAACAATAATACAGAGAAGGAACGGCTTCCTGGAAGCTCCACTAAGAGAGTGTGAACTGATTTTTAAGCTTTAAACACAGATACTTGCTTTGGCTCTTACTCTGTTTAAGAACAAAAACACACTCCCACAGGCACATGGTCTTTTATGCATTTTCCACTTTAGGTTTGTGAAGTTGACTAAGCATATATTTTGAGAAAACTATTTCACTTTTATTTCCACTATAAAGAGGTTACCAGTCTTTGATTAGGCAACCAACCTCCCAGACAAGTTTTGAGAGTGAATTTGCTCAATTATAACACCTCTCCCCCGTAACGTATGTAATATTTTTAAGTCACAGTTACCAAATGTAACACCGTACCTCATATATTTTAGTAGTTTGAAGCCCTGTCATGCAGAAAAGTTCTTGAGATGCTGCTCAAATGGAGTCCATCCAGAGAGAGTCAAATCCTTTGAAAATCTTTTTAAATGCTAAGCAGAGAATGCCTGCCACAAGGGCTCATGGTGAAATGGCAAACTCAAAGTCTTTGCCTAAAGAAAAGTATCAAATTGGCATTCCTTTGAAAGCTTGAATAGATGTCCAATAATAATGCAGAGAATTCATTGCTGATCTAACCGGTGAGGATACACAGACATCAAACAGCGGATAGAGAGAGGTCTTATTCTTAAATAGAGACGGGGCTTTCATATTAAACGCAGTGCCTAATGAGACTCCATGTGTAGGTACCATCAGATTGTGTAGCTTCCAGCACTCGATTAGGAAAGGAGCCAGAGGGACCTGTATGAAATGAGGATGGAAGTTTTTCTAAAGTAAACACGCTGTTCTCATCCTGTTCAGACATCCCTGATGACCTGCTAATGAGCTGTAATGCATGATAAATGATACGAGGAAGTAATTAATTAAACAACGTGTTATGCATGAGTTAGCAAACATTTATTTTAACCAATGCAATTTTGGGATATTACAGCTAACTTATTATGGCGTCTTTCAAACTGAAGGTATCGGTCAGATAGATTGCACAGATGTCATTTGTCATTTAAAACCTTTTAAAATCACAAATGCACATATCGAAGAGACAATAAAATGGTCTGAGCTGACGAAGCAAACAAACAATCCACAACTCGGTTTCATGGTTGGTTGGAATCCAGTTTTTAATAATGAAATGAACCATAAAAAGCACATTTAAAACACTTTCTCATTTTAGTTACAAAAATGGGTCACCGAAAAGGCCTTAGCATTGCATTCACAGAAGGTTTCGAACAAAAAGAGGCCTAACAGATATGTATTTTTCCCATTTAAAAAAAAAAAAAATCCCCACCCAAAATATATAAACTTAACTGTATAACCAAGGTATATACAGGGCACACCATACTTGCATTGGTATGGTTATTTTCAAGATAGTTTGAGGTATGCGACCGATCTACAACTGAAAAAAAATCCTAAAAACAAACAAATAACAAACAAAAATTAAATTAAAGTGAATGAATGGCGAGATTACTTAAATCAAGCACAGGAGACAACATGAGTTGCGTTGCATGTGCTGTTGAATCTTCCTCTTGAGGTGTTCAGTGGGCCGAACTGCGAGCGACTTTGGGATGGTCAATATATACAAAAGGACTTCCATTACAATTAATAATAGGGAACGGTTTGAATGCTCTCTTTTATTTGCTTAATAATAAGTACACAGTATTCATCCACAAAATATCATTATTTCATTCTTTATTTATTCAGTTCTATAACTTATAAACGTTCGTGAGGGATTTGGAAAGTAAGAGCCAGATGCAATTGTGATACACATGCAAGTTTTGAAAGTGGATTCAGAAACATCAATAATGTACAAAATAATAATTACAGTTTTATTAAAATACATCCTCTTTCTCATAGCACCTCTTTTTTGTATTTTGAACAAGCACCATTGTTGTCGTCTTTTTTTCTTTTAATTTATTTTTTTTTATTTTTTGCACTGCACCGATAGACTCCGGATGAGAGGTCCTCCCTTTCTCCATCTCGTGGACCTCCCAGGCTTGACGTTGTCCTTCACCTTTTCGTTCCATAACAGGTTTCATGTGATCCTTGCCCTACAAGGGCAACAAGTATTTTCCTGGGTAATACATACATACAAGGTAAGACGTGTTCGCTACCCCATTTTTTAATTCAAAACTTGCATGTGGCAGGAACAGGGGCTTGATGGTTTGATGAGATCAAGAAAAAAAGTCTTGACTCGTGCGCTAACCCGTCCTACCCTGCCAAGTTATTGGTATTTTTATTTTTTTTGTCTGTGTTTTTTAGCCAAGGAAGCAGACTGGACCAACTTCGAATCCAAATTTCTGGTTAGGATCCCCAAAGTCAGTGAACATCACATCGATGATCGGAACCTGATCGATCTTGGGAGTGTTAATCTCCAGTACAGTCTTTCCATAGCCCTTCCTCACCTATAGGACGAGAGAAGGACAGTCAGAAATGTGCGTTGCATATTTAAATGACGCATATTTCAATCTATGATGGAAGACTTACTGCACAGCCGTCTGACAGGGCCTTGATGAAGGGGTTGTTGTCATATGACATCTCCTCGTCATTGGAGCCGAGGAAGCGTAGTGCCCTGTCGTAGCTGTCCGTAGTGGCGTCGTGCCAGGCGACCGACTGGTGGCAGTTGTAGGTCAGGTTTTGCCTGGCGGAGGCTGTCAGTAGTTTGAGGAAGGTCATCTGGACCATGTTTATCGAGTTGCCTTCTGCGTCCACGTATGAAAGCTTGAGAGTCAAAACAAAAACGATAGAAAGGTTTGCAGGATTCAACATTTAAGGGTTTGTTGAGCAGCAGTATTTTCACTTGGCTCATCAAATATGTTTTTGTATAATTTTTTTTTATTTTATTTTTTTTATATGTGGAGCAGTTTAAATAGTAGCAGTAATAATAATAATAATGTTATTAATTTTTTTATTCAGCACTAATTATTCTTTACAAAAAGTACTTAGGCTTTTAATCTTCATTAATAGCTGGACATTATACAACAATTTAAATAGAGGAACATATATGTATATAGATGAATATATTTATAAGTTATAATAATAATAATAAGTTATAAAATAGACTTATTTTCCCTTTTTAAATATTTTACATTTTATTAATAAGTAATTTTTTTAATTTTCTCTGACTAAATCAAAACCAAGTGGGATATTATTTTTTACAATACAATATAATAAATACAATAAATATAATATAATATAATATAATTAGTGCTGTCAAACGATTAATCGTGATTAATCGCATCCAAAATAAAAATTTTTGTTTGCATAATATATGTATGTGTACTGTGTATATTTATTATGTATATATAAATACACATATGCATGTATATATTTCAGAAAAAATGTTATTTTTATATATTAAATATTTATTTATAATATAAATTATTTGAATATAAATATAGACATGTAAATATTTTCAAAATATATACTGTATGTGTGTGTATTTGTATATACATAAATATACACAACACATATATATTGCAAACAAAAACTTTTACTAAATATAATATAATATAATTTTTGTCTAGGTTTATCTTTTTGCGTTAACAAGTTGCAATTTTATTCATAATCAGTTCTTATAAGATGAGGAAAAAATCATTAGGTATTAATGTTAAAGCAAGTCACTGGTTTTCATTGGCACCAATAAAATGATTTTAAACTAGTAAATTTGGAACTCTGAATAATAAAAAAAAATCAAAGACACCAATACATTGATTTAAAACTGGGAAAGTTAGAACTCTGAATAATAGAAAAACCATTTCTTCTGACAAAGTAGAAAACAGTCTGAACAGACACCAGAAACATAACGCCGGCGTGTTTCACAGAGGTGCAGCGGCGCCTTTATAACTCTCAACTGCATCAAATATGAATGCGGCGAGTATGTGTGTTTGTGTTTGTGGGTGTGCTCGGCTTGTTGATGGATCCAGGGCTGCAGTGACAGCATCTTTTAAAAGCTGTGCTCTTACTGGTGTCTGTCCGTTGGTTGAGTAAAGAAAAAAGACCAACCAAACCACTCAGGTCCTTTTAGTTTTCGAAGGACAAGATGGTGTTTTTCATAAAGGAGAAGATGAAAGAGGAACGAAAGAGTGCACTTACTATTTTGCCACGCTTAAATTCACTGAACCAGGAACCAGGAACCTCTTTGGGCCATGAAGATATTCTCACCTTAAAGACGACACAAAGAAAAATATGAATAAAAACATAACGGCAAAAGACCAGCTGTGCGCATAGTTTTAAATGAACAGCAAATTTACTTTAGCAGAAAATTAAATTAAATTAAACAGCTATTTTTCATACAGCATCTGTTCCAGCAATTGGAATGAAATGAAAAAGCATCTCACTGATATATACGGCTTTGTTTAACACAGCACGAGAAAAGCGGATTATTTTAATGTTGAGAATGAGGTTTTCACTCAAATTTGATCTAATTAAAAAAACGTCATAATTTTTCGGATCTGAACATTATTAGCTGTAGCAAAGACAAAACATTTAAACTAATGCAAAAAACTGTTGTATGAGTGCATATTTACATTTCAAATGAATCTCCCAATCAAAAACATATCTAGGTCATATTTCACTCCAAAGACAATATATATATGGTTGGGGGGGTCCCCCTCGGGAGAAATCACGGGGGGGCCCCTGGCTCGCGGGGCCCAATGCAATTGCGTGCTTTGCGTGGTGGGTAAACACGCTACTGCACATATAGATACAGATATATATATATATATATATATATATATATATATATATCGGTACACATATTCGTATTATCGGTACGGGTCTTTCGGTTCGGTACGCATGTCTACCGAACAAATCCTTCCATTTTTTTCAGGAAATTCAGACAATAAATGCCTTTCTGACGCTCTTTGATGTGGCGCGACATATCGCCATATACTAACGCCTCAGTTCAAGACGGCAGCACAGAGCGTGATCACCCCTTTCTCTTTATTACTAGTTTTAACGAGAAATATACATGAATGAACATCTTACCCCTCACGTAATCGCTCAATCAGTGTTTCAACTGCGGAAAGCCATCATTAATACAGCTTGTAAACAAAATGTCACATAGCATTTCGTTTACCTCAGACAAGTTATCAGTGTCTACAGCTCGTTATTTGCTAGAGACGAAGTCCAGTGAAGAGCATTTTGCGAAATATTAGACTATACTTCATTATTTTTACTTCACCTGTTAGAAATGTCTTATTTATGTAATGTACTGTATATGTTTAAATAAATATTTTATGAAACAGGTTATGACTGTAAATTATTATATTTCAACAACAAATAGAAAGTTAATTTAAAAACAATTTATATGTTTGCATACAACTGAGTGTTGATTATTATAGTTAAAAATAATTAGTAATTGAATTTAAGTTTGGGCTCTGCTGTTAATTGTTGTGGTATTATTTTCAAATGAATTTCTTTCTTTCGTTCTTTCTTGAGGTGAAAGTGACCTGGATGATGTCATAAGATTCACTCTTTAAGGGGGACGATATGTTTGGATCTACACCTCCAGTAACTAACTATCACACTAAAAACATCTCTTTGAAGTGAATGATTCAAGTACTCCTATGGTCTTTAGGAGAAAACCCATTGTATGTGACAGAGGTAAGATGTTGTGATCTTGTCTGGCTGTTATTGGGCAGTTCATCCTTAGGGGGTTTCAGAATGCCACTCACTCCATTTGACTTTTTATCAGGGAAGATGCAGGTCTCGCCTCCAGCTGTGAAGTTGCAGTACACTTTGAAGGAGTCCCCGGAGCATCCCTGGTTGGGATCGATGTAGTATTCACCTGAGAGAAAAAACCCATCAGACATCAGTGTCTAGAACGACCACAGGTACAGTAGGAAATCATTCAGATCATATACGAAGATATCCTCGCATCTCTGCCTGGCTCTCTATTCATTTCCGCAGCTAAAAACACACACTTCAGGGGCATCAGCAGTGGCGATGCGTTGTGTAAATAAAATAGCAAGCTAATGCGAGTGCGGTAAAACCAGCTCTGAAAGGTCAGTGTAAGAGCTGGCATTTTGTAAGCCATGATTTGGGAGGGAGAGGTTAGCTCTCGCTGGAGTCCGCAGAATGCTAAACATCTTCCCAATCAGCCGTCGACTGCTGCTGCTGTTATTCAAATCCTCCTGAGTGACAGGCTTAGAATTTTAGAAGCACAGCCAATACCTACTGAGTAGCTTGGAAACCAGCAAACGCTGCATGTTTTCCTGATTTATCTGTTCGACAGTGTCTCCTTTACCCCCCACCTTGTTCACTTACCGTCTGGGAATTCTGGGTGAGCGAGCTGTAGGTCTTTACAGCTTCGTGCAGGGTTGTTTTGCGTGCCCATGGGGTACTTCATACGCTCGATGTCCTGTTTGAGGTTATTCAAGGAGCTGAAGATGTCTTCCATGCCCTCTCCGTAGTCCAGCATGGTGCCAGCCTCGTCTGCTTGCATGTCGATGGAGCGACGGGACTTCTTGGGCATCTGGATAGGCAGAGGCTGAATGACCTCACCAGGAGGACCCTACAGAATGACAAAACGAGTGTACACTCCATGAGCCTTCTGCATTTTATATAATTAAAATCTCGTGAAGTGGGCAGAAGTTGACTTACAGGAGGACCAGGAGGTCCAGCTGAGCCGGTGTCTCCCTTTTGACCAGCAGGACCCTGCAGGAAGAAGATTTAAAAATCATAAGACCTTTTCTCATTATCATTATAACAAGCCCTTCAAATCGATTGGTGATATACTTACAGATGAACCCTTGGATCCCTTTGGCCCTTGTGGACCCTAAAGAAAAATGGAAATGCAATCTGTGAACACTGACTTACAAATTTAAATATATTAAGTGTTGAGCAAAGCCAAATATAGTTAAAATTACAATTTGTGCAGAATTTGAGAAGAATCAGATCATTTAATTAAAAAATTGTTCTATTTGTTCCAAAATGAAATATCAATTCACACTACCGTCCAAAAGTTTGAAGTCTGTATGATTTTTAACTATTTTTGAAAGAAGTCTCTTACGCTCACCAAGGCATTTATCAAAAATACAGTAAAAACAGAAAAATTGCTAAATATTTTTACATTTAAAAATAACTGTTTTCTAATTTATTTTAAATAATATTTCATTTATTCCTGCGATGGCAAAACTGAATTTTCAGCAGTCTTCAGTGTCACATGATCCTTCAGAAATCATTCTAATAATTTTAAGGATTTTTTTGATGAATAGAAAGTTCAAAACAACAGCATTTATTTGAAATATAAGCCTTTTTAACATTATAAATGCCTTTACAGACACTTTTTCAATCAATTTAATGTGTCCTTGGTAAATGAAAATAAAACCCTTACTAATGCCAAACCTTTGAACGACAGTGTATGTCAAAATTCTGAAACTCGTATGAATTTTAATGATGAATACAGTCAATATTGGCAAGACTGCTGAGGTGAGGCAGTCCAAAATTACAATTTTAAGAATAATCTGATGTATTTAAAACATTTTGCTTTTCATGCTGTCTTAATTTGAGCATATCTAATAGCTCTTTTATTTTAATGGTTTAAATAGATCACGTGACAACACTTTCAGAAACTGTTGAATTTGACGACAGCTCAACACTGAATGCAAGATGCCAGCAACAGAGCAAAGACTCACAGGCAATCCAGGAGGACCAGGTGGACCAATCGGACCAGAAGCACCACTGATACCCTACAGTTTAAAGAGCAGAAGGTTAGAAAGCAGAACTTCATGTGATTGATTTGTAAATGAATCTAGAAGAAGCATGTTAGATGTCGGTTTACAACTGTGTGTGGTGAAGAGATTCATTTTCTCTCTTAGAATTGTCTTTAAAATTACAATTCTTTTGTCACAGAAGTGAAAATGACTCTTGCTAATCATAATCCTCTGGTGTGTATTACACACTGATCATTACGCTCCATTAGAGTCAAGGACTTTTGAGTTAATTCTGTGGGGAGAAATGCAGCCTCTGTTACTAAACGCAGGAACAGATCGCAAATCTGTCTAGTGGGAAATGTTAGTGAGATGGGATCGTTTTTAATTTTTTCCAAACTCACAGAAGGGGAGACTACAATTTCATTAGGCTTAACCAGAATGCGTTTAAAGTTGCATTTAAACTACTGAAAAAAGAGCTAGATAAGTCCAATGCAATTTCTAATTGTTTATTCAATCAGCTTTAAAGGTTTTCTATATATTTGCTGAAGCGTTTGACTGCGTTGGATAGGTGTTGTATGGTTCTTCAATGAGGCAAAGAAAAACAAACATTTTACAGTTCGACTGTGAAAAAATGTAATCGCGCTGGTGTTTGATGGGGACGTCTGGTGTAATAGAATTACCGCTGGCTCTGAGAACCTTTCATGACAGCTTCATCCATAACACAATTATGATGATGTACACAGATGCAATAAGTGCAGACGTTATTGTTTCAGTCGGTCGTTACTTTAATTTGCAAGCATTACTGGAGGAGAAGTCCTGATAGGTGCGCTGCTGGAGGTACGACATTAGTTGTGTGGTGGGGTGGAAAGGACAAATAAATCATTAGTGACTCACAGAATCACCCTTGCTGCCAGCAAGGCCCTGGGGACCAGGCAAACCCCGATCTCCCTTCTCTCCCTGCTCACCGGGGGGTCCGATGAGACCGATAAGACCGGGGTGACCCTGGAAGAAAAATGCATATGATAGTGGATGTTACAGATCAGAAGATTTGATGGTCAACTTTTAAGCAAAATGTACAGACAGCAATGTTTTTATGCACAGAGCCTGGACCCAACAACCAAATGATCAAAGACAATGAATTCACATTGTACCAAAGTTTTTTATTAATTAATGTTAAAAAATAATAATAAAAAAATGAATAAATGAATGTAAAAAAAACTAATCATTAAAAAAGTATTAAAAGAAAAAAAGACAAAACACTAAAATGTAAATAATAAAAAAAGAAAAGCTAAAATATATAAATTAAACTAAATTAACTGAGAAAAAATGAATTAAAGAAATAACTACATGATATATTATTTAAACTATATGAATAAATACATTTTCATGGCTAATCATGGAAAATGAAATACAAATGAATACAAATGAAAAAAAAAAAACATTAAATATTTTATACACAAATTAATTTTCTTGGCTAAGTATGAAAAAATAAATCAGACAAAAACACAAAAATGAAAATAAATAAAAAATAAAATAACTGGAAAAATGTCATGATTATATTATTTACCTTATATAAATAAGTACATTTACATGGCTAAATATGAAAAATAAAATAAAATATTTTACTCTAACTTGTGGCTCCAAAAGACAATAAAACACTATTAATATGTATAAAATAACATTATTATTATTTTTTTTATTAATGAATCAGCAATGAATTCAAAGCGGACTCCTAAATGTATATAATGCTTAAAATAAAAAGGTTTTGTGTAAAAAAACAAAACAAAACAAAAAAATCACTTCTGTATATTATATTGAAACTTTTCTCCTGGCTGTGAAACTTTTCCTCTGGCTTCCTGGAGTGACCAAGTCTAGTCTTTATCTTTGACCTTGAGCCTCTCTGAAATGTAAGACACCACATTAATAAAAATGGCAGGAAAAGAAATAGAATGTCACTCACCTTCTCACCCTTAGAGCCGGGGTCTCCTTTCAGGCCTGGAAGACCAGGAGGTCCCTAAATATCAAAGAACCAACAGTGAGAATTCAATTTGCGCACATATACCCACATGTACGCACACACATAGAAAAGAGAGAGAGGATAAAAGGTAGACAGAAAGAACGAGCAAGGGCAACGGGGTCTCTTTTCTTACCATTGGTCCAGGTGGGCCGTCTTGTCCAGGAGCACCAGGAAGTCCTTGTTCACCCTGTGAAAATCCATCCAATTACAACAGCCATTATTGCATTGTTTTTGCTTATGGTCTGGCATTGATTTACTGTGGGCTGGACAATGATTAATAGCCCAGATACTACAAAAAGTATTTTCAAATAGACAAGAAACAGATACAGATTGTACAAGAGAAAGATACAGATTGTAAACTCAAAGAGAGGTGATTTATTATTCTGTGAGGTGTTTCATATAATTCTGTTCCTGTGTGTGTGCATTTAGGCTATTCAGTGGCCGCACAAATGATTTGAATACTTAAGCCACACTTAAAAATGGATGAATTCCATTGCATTGCTTGTCCACAGTGCAAAGAAAAGAATCATAGCTGACCTTGTACACCGACAAATTTAAGACCATGCAAAAGCCGCTAACATTGGCATTGGTGAGTTGTAATCAGTTAGAACTATTGGGAAAATGCCATGTCACGTAATTAATATTCATGAGCTTGAGAAAGTTTAGAGAAAAGGTTAAACATCATATATTTGCAGACACCACTTGGCTTCATGTATACATTTATGATATTAAATTCACAGTACTTTCAGTGCATCTTAAGTGTCCTTATACTATTTGGGGCCACTGTATATGTATGTGTATGTATAATGATGGATAGTTAGGTTATGAGTGATATGGGAACCCACCACAGGACCAGGGATTCCTCGTAGACCTTCAGGACCAGGCTTTCCAGGAGGGCCCTGAGGGCCAACTGGCCCAGTTTTACCTGGTGGACCCTCAGCTCCTGCCTCACCCTAAACAGAAGAGAGGAATATAGAAACTATTTCGATTTTTTGATGCATAAATCTGACATGCAATGTCTACTGATTTATCACTGAAAAAGAATGAAAACATTTATGAAAAAAATATTTCATTAAAAAATACATAAATGAAAGCATACACACTACTGTTGAAATGTTTAATGTCAATATTATGCTTTTTAATGAAATTAAAGCTCTATTCAGCAAGGATGCAAATGAGCAGATCAAAAATGTCACTGTTATACATAAACAAGCTTTTGCATTGTTGTATTAAAAAATTTAATGTTTTTTTTTTCTACTCAACTTTTAATTTATCAAAGACTCCTGAAAAGAATTTGCAGCATTTCCACGAAACTGTTATTGTTTATAACTATTATTGTTTTTATGCCATTTTTGATCAAATACATAACTGCAGCCTTGGTGGGCATAAGAGACTTTTAAACAGTAGTGTAATATAAAATGATTATATATTTATTTAATAATTATTATATTATATTATATTATATTATATGAATGACTCATTAAAGGTAAGGAACATTACATTAAAATCTCTCGGCATGCTTCAAATACACAATTTAGATTATAAGGGTTCAGTTGATGAACTAAAGCTAAAACACAGCCTACACACTTCAGTCCCACAGTGCCAATCTT
Source organism: Tor tambroides (assembly GCA_021397915.2). Taxonomy (NCBI): domain Eukaryota; kingdom Metazoa; phylum Chordata; class Actinopteri; order Cypriniformes; family Cyprinidae; genus Tor; species Tor tambroides. The sequence continues at coordinate 58,116 of JAFVLL020036796.1, read as the reverse complement.
TCCACGTGTATTAACAGTGAGTCACTCTGTCAGAGATGTGCTTTTCTCCCATGGCTTGCTGTGCTTTAATTATGGCAGTGGAGGCTGCGGTATGTGCCTGGGCTGAATTGATTTGGAACGATGTGTTACCTTGGCGCCCTTCTCTCCTTGTCTGCCTTCAGATCCAGAAGCCCCCGGGGGTCCCTGCGGATAGAGAAAAGGACGTTTTATTTGCGATTTTTTTTCTCTGCTAGGCTATAAAACAAATGGGAAAAAGGTCACGGTGAGACATCACGGTAGCACTTCAGGGATCTTGCTTGATGGCTATTAATGGGCAAATGGATCCGCTTGAAGGTCTTTTGTGTGAGCATATACTCATTCTGTTATTTGTAAACGTGACCTGGGCTAGTTGTCACTTTTTTACTTTAGTGAATATTTCCTTAGAGCATTGGCTACAAAAACAATTTCCTTAAAGAACAGGCTATTGAACATTTCTACCATTATATCCAGGGAAAAAATGGAAACATATCATGAAACAGCAAAAATGTTAAAGGTAACATACAAAAATATGGATTTCTACTACATAAAATGTGACAGCTTGCCCCAATCTGACATTTATGAAAAATACCCTTGCCCTGGCTACAGATTTCAACTTTTTAGTTAAAATCTACATCCCTTCTTTTTATATTTGAACCTTGTTTGAAGTGTTTACCTAACAGCGTTGTTGGTAAAAAATATTTTAATTTTAGGTGAGTGATTAAAAAAATAACTCTAATTTAAGAGGGTTTTGAACTCGATGTTTGAAACTAAAGTAGCATATAAAACCACTGCTAGTGAAAATATCCATTTGTTTAATTGGACTTTTGATCTTATACTGTATATAGTTACTGAGATAAAACCCGCTTGACAATTTGCCCTTGTCTCCCCTGTGTGATTTTAATTTAATGAAGAGCAGGAAGAAATCAACTAATGACAGCTGGAAGATTCACCAAATTCAGTAATTCTCAAGATAGTTAATAGACTCCCTAGTCTCTTGGGTCCAAGACTGAACAGAGGCCACGAAATAAACAGAGAGAGAGAATACGCAAAGGAATCTCCATATTTATTTCCAACCGCAGTCGGTAAAATGCTGAGAAAGCAGAACGTCCCTGTGTTTGATGCAAAATAAGCTCTGGCCGGAATTATTGATGCAGGAGACTTAATTCCACGAGATCAGTCTTCCCGCGACCGTCTTCCTCTTGCAGGATTAAAACACCTTTGCTGATGAAATGGCAGTTTCTCTAGCCACAGTCGGTCAGCCATTGCTATCCGCGTATGCTGATAGGATGTATAATTTTTCCAGGGAGAGCTCCATCAAGCATATTGGGAAAGCGAGTGGAGTTTTCTCTACATTTTACATGAATAATGGATGTGTGTGTGCAAAGAGATACTATAAAGCTTTATGGAGGAATAATGTGATAGCACAGCGCTGCTTGGGCTGGCTAATAAAATCCAACCAGAACTGTTTGCCTGATAGTTATAGTAGGAGTCTTTACCACACAGTCCATGACCCCTAGAGACTCCAAAGTGGTACTATAGGGTGTCCAGCAGTTATTTATAGCCGATATTAACATCCATTCTGGCTGGTCCAGTCAAAAGTGGTATACTAAATAAATACGAGGTCCAAAATATCAGAAACACGGGACCACAGCAAAAACTGCCTACTTAGCTTACTTAGCATTGCCAGTTACACAAAATAGGTTAACTTTAAGTAAAACTAAGGATAAGAACTTTAAATTAAATGTTTCATTGTGCTTTCCACATTAGAATGTGATAAATCCATTTAAAATACAAGTATATGACTTTTTTGCGTCAATGAAAATCACAAAAGATCTACTGCAAGTTCGGTGTAAATGCAGTAAAATTGATTGAATTGTGCACAAGACAAGAGGAAATAATAATATTTTGCTTGCCAGCTCGCTAGATTGCCATGAGAAACACCTCAATACAATCTAAATTGAAAAAGTTTAGTTTTTCCATTCGGAAAAAAATATGCGTCATTTTCATGACTGGCGAAACAACACTATTTCCTGAGAGGCGATGAGGTGTCATTTGGCAGAACAAATTTCTCTTGATGTGGCAGTGGGAGAGGATTTCGAATTCCTGTCCCAAATGTGACAGTTATATTTCCTCTTCCTCTGTAACATCCTTTACACTGCCATCCCCTCATCGCTGTCACTCAAACAGGCCCGGGATCAATATAACGTCTGCACTGATTTTCTTCTTTCATCCTGAGAGAGATGTAGGACTACAGTGGAGGAAATGAGTTCTGGCTCAGACGCCGTTTAAACGCTGTTTTCGATTTCAGACTGATGATTTAGTATGCGCTATTCATCATACTGTGAAGGACTTTGTTTTTTCGGTTTGCCGTTGAACGGTGCGACCCGGGGTGAAAAACAACTGATCATCTGTGCTGATGAGGATGAGTCTTTAAACAAAAATGGTGACTGTTTTGCACGGGTCAGAATCTTCAATCAATAAATCAATAGCAGTTTTAGATTATTTATTTCATTGTGGGTGAGAAATACTATTTCGTGTATTCCTTGGGAAACACAAAATATTGATCATTAAGAAAGCTTGTTTCCATGCCATGGATGGTCAAAAACCCTGCTAAATGGATGCTGCTTAAAATATAATAGTGATGAAGACTATACATACTCTTTTGCCAGGAGGTCCTGGTGGGCCAGCTTCTCCAGAAGGACCAGGAGGTCCCTAAAACAGAGAGAAGGAAGAAACTGAATCAAAAACAACACAAGTGAACCAGCCCAATGTAGATAATAGACTTTAGATTTAAAACTAAACTTTTCACAACTAAACTGTCTTTTATAATTTTGTGAAATGAACTGAACACAATAAAGAGACACTGGGGTTTCAAAAGCATGCCAGTGTAGGATGGATACAATTTAGCAAAATTATTCAGCTGAGTGATTGATTTGATTTTAAAAGGATAAACTTCTAATCAGAGAAGGGAAGCTGTATGCATTTTTGTGAAAGTTTGTTGCTCAAACCAAACCTCCCCTCATTAAATTTTCATAGAACAGTAGCTTATAAATGGGCCTCACAATGAGACTCTCAAGGCTAGACGTTCACATTTGTAAACCTGGAGATTCAGATACATTGAATTTAATGGTAAATTAACCAATTTCCCTGCACTGGAAAATCCAAATTACTATAATAAATGTTAATAAGGACTGCAATTTATGGGCTGCCACTGTAGGCTCAGGCAATTATGTCTGACTTCCACATATCCAAAAGCAGATTATTAATCTGTACTGTATATACTTATACAATAGGAAGAAGCAATGCTCTGCAATTTAATGCATACAGCAGGAAATTATAATGGAAGTCAAACATATAATTGAAAAAGTAAGTTTTTAATAAACTATAATCAAAGGTTTTCCACCTAAATATTGTTGATACTCACAGGTTGACCAGACTCTCCATCCTCTCCTTTTTCTCCTGGGCCTCCATCTATTCCCTGATAATCCACAATATTTCACAGACAAATAAACTGACAATTGAAAAAATAAGCAAACGCCTTGCTGACAATTTACACTGCAAAGACATTTTAAAATTCAAAATCAATGGTAAATTCATGAAACAACCATTTTTTAATTAAAAATGTAATAATAATTTACAGGATTTTTAGTGATGGATTTTGGCACTTACAGCAACACCTGGCTCACCAGGTGGACCTGGGTCTCCAGGAAAACCAACAGGGCCCTGTAGCAACAGATTAAAAACACAGGTTTAACAGAGTGATGTATCAATAACTTAAATTTCCCTAACAAATATTAGGACCTAGAAAACTAAATGTATCAGTCGGAGGCACAGTAACATTTCAATTGAATTACAATCTTTTATTCATCTTGGACACATATAGTGCTTAAGTAATTTCTAATTAGTGTTGGAAATCTCATATTTAATCAGCATAATCCATCTAAAATGATTATTTTTTTCTTTCAGTAAGGCTCACCTCATTGCTGTAGTGGCATCTAACTTTTCATGCCTTTTATACATGCATAAGATCCCATGCTAGTTGTGTCACACTTACAGGATTACCCTTGGGTCCATCATCTCCAGGGGGTCCTTTGGGACCTGCAGGTCCAGCAGCACCAGGGGGACCAGCTTCACCTTTCTCTCCTCTCTCACCTTTTGGGCCCTGCAGCATATATAACAAAGATGAAAGGGCAGAATAAAGAGCCCTGAGGCACTCCATGAACAAAAGCACCCTGAGAACAATGAGTGCAGCCATGCTCTACATTTTGATTTCAGCAATTCAAAAGAGTTAATCAGCCATTCATGTTGGTATTGACAGGTTAGAGTTTTGACAGGCTGTAATTTAGATATTCCAAAAATAACAAAGTTAACTTTTTAGCTTAAATCATCTGATTTTTTCCCACTGATTTCCACTTACAATGTTACTCAAGGCTTTTGGTGCGAAAAGGTTTCTGAACACCAACCAGGCATTGTTAACATGTTAATGGGAAAAGTCATAGTTTCATGTATTTCTGGTGTCAGAAGCTGCTTTTTTTCAAATTTTGAGTTACAGTATATTTCTCATGGCACACCTTTATTCTAAAAGTTCAATGGAAATTTTATTCTTCATGATATAAAGTTAACTGACAACAGTGACAACAGTGTAAGTATTTCATTATATGATGAAAGGAAACACCTTTATTGGAATCATTCCTGCAATTTAGCGACTCACTTAGTGTGGCCGCTTAATTTGAGACAATCAATAAAGCCCGAGAAGCTTAGAGGAATTGATTACCCGCACCATCACACAGATCTCTCTCGAAAACTTTACTTACCCCAGGTCCAGGCTCGCCAGGAGGTCCAGGGTTTCCAGCTTCTCCTTGCTCACCCTGTTAAGAATATTGCAAGTTATAAGTTATTACACAACACCATATAATTGTGTTATATAATGTTCCATCCGACTCGAAATCCAGAATTTCTAGCATTCTAGAAGGCAAAGTGCAAACAAATGATACTGAAAAAAACTTCCATTTTGGAAACTTTAATGAAAATTCTAAATTTAACTAGTTTCTTCAACTTCAGACAATTAGTAGCACTGCCATTTTGTTGCTTTATACATCATCTTCCATGTTTTTGAAAAATGACTGAAGATCAGAGATGTCAAGTAGACTCTAATGGAATAAATCATAAGTACTATTATCTAAACAAAGTTGCATGTTGTTTCTTGGTTGTTTCCTAGCTTAGCTGGTCTGGGCTGTAGTGGACATAACGTTCGGCTCCTAATGGATGTAACATCATGGTGACCTGTTACATATTCTAAATTCATCTCCACAGCCAGCCACAGCATTAAATATTGATGGCCTGTGGGCCTGCCAAATAGCAGTGAAATGGAGGGGTATTATCAGAACTGCAGTAATGTAGGCATTAATCGTTTTGTTATACTAATTCAGACAAAAAGATGACACGAATAATAAATTAATGAAGTCTGTAACAGAGATTTGAAACAGGACCATAGCCACCATATTTTTGGGAATAAACACTGAAGCTGGGAATACTCTTACCTTCTCACCTACAGATCCCATTCCTCCTATTCCACCAGGAGGACCTTGTGGACCCTTCAATAAAAGAAGTCGATTTGTTAAGAGGCAGATGTGAAAACCATTAACGCTAGAGCCATTTAGTTAAACAAAGTGGTGTAATTAATGGATTTGCTGATGAGATAAAATGTTCAATGTTGAGAGATGGTCTTACGTCAGCACCGGAAGGACCTTGAGGACCTCTGGGACCAGGTGGGCCAGGGGGACCCTGTGGCGAAACAAGAAGACAAATGAGACTTTACTAACAGTTGTAGGTTAAACCATAATAAATAAAATGTGAAAAATGACAAAATAAAATAAAGTCATGTCAAAGAGAGTTAAAAAGAAAAATAAATAAATAACTATAGTTAGTAATTGGTTACAACATCTTACCATAGGACCAACGTCTCCATTTTCTCCTTTCTCACCAGGTGGTCCAGGAAGACCCTGTAAAAAACAAATGAATATTCTTGTTTTTATGTGCATTTATAATAACGGAAATGCCCATATATTTATATACTATAATACACTGACATCAGCAACCGTGTGAAGAAATGTGCAAAGACACACTATTGCTGTAAGGCACCGAAATGGTCCCTCTGATGAAAAGAGAAGAATAATCTGGCTCAGACGCAGTTACCGGAGGACAGCAATAATGCTTCATTTCAGAATTGGCGGAGAAAGGCAAAAAGGCCATATGGCAAATGGAAGAAGCAGAGGCGGAGTACAGGGGTGCTGATTGAGTTTCACTGTCTGTCATCTCGAAATCCAAGAGAGCAGTTAATATCCTTTGTCAGATTTTTAGCTCATGTTCAATGTGAACACTATATTGTTTGTCACCTTTTCATAGGTGGCAAACAGCCATCAGTGGAAGCAGGAAGCTTGTTGTGTTTAAAGTCCAAAACACTATATAATTAGAGACCTCGGATAAAACATACCTGTGCTGGTGAATAAACAAGCTAGGCATGTGACCCCAGTATCATATGTGTTTGATTCTTGACATTTACTCCCTAATTTCCTCGACTTCAGGCTCCGCTCATTCAAAGGCGTTTCTTCGTTAGCCGTAACATGTCAGGAGTGAGGACATCTAAAGTCTAATTTTGTCTGATATTTACTCGCCCAATACCCACGTGCCCTGCGGACTTGGCAGACCAACACGTTCTCGCTGACTGGTAAGAGATCTCATCGGGCAGAAGCTATAGTCAGAGACCATTAACATAAACACTCATTACAGCCTGAAGGTGTGTATTTTCTCTAATGTCTATTGGATCGGGTCACTAAATGCAATTAATAAAATCCAAATGGAAGTGCATTACGCCAATTAAAACTCAATTGAATCAAATGGCTCCGAGATTTGGTGGCAGGGCCACCAGTTAATGTTGTTTGTGCAGCATTAGTCTGAGTTACCATGGGACTGGGGACTCAGTGCTACACAAAATAAAAATGTTAGCTCATACTTGGGCCGTCATTGGCAAAGCGGCACTCACCTGCAGACCGATGGGACCAGGAGGTCCAGGGAAGCCTCGGGATCCTTCATCTCCCTTCTGTCCAAACATACCCTGCTGTCCACGAGGACCTGGTTCACCATCACCTCCCTGAAAAAGACATTAGTCAGAGTTGCAATGCATTTCATTATATGCAAAACGTCACAAATAATAGATTTTTGTATGTGCAGTCAAGACGTACAGCAGGTCCAGGAGCTCCAATAGTTCCCTGAAGACCAGGTGGACCTGGTGGACCCTAGTAGACACAATGAAGAACATAATCAAAACAACAGAGCTGTACTAATTCCACAATTCTGTTTCCTTAATCATTCAAATACTGGCTCTTTTTGTACTTTTGAGGAAATTATTTGCTTTTAGTTAGTTCATTTCAAGTAAGTAAGTCAAGAACTGCATAAACTGATTCAGTGATTGACAATTTGAATATGTAATTCATGATTGTTTTAGATCAGTTAATTAAAAGAACCGGTTCGTACAACTCATTAAATTGTGAATCAGACTATACTGGTTGTGCTCTATGTTTGTTGTTGCATGCAACCAGCAAGGACAACACAAAATAATTTTTTTTTCTCCAGATTTAATCATTGGAAGAACCTTAAAAAACGAATGTCGTGAAAATCATTCAGTCATTGTATTTTAATAAAACTGATTCTGAATGCAAATCGTACTGTGTGTATAAATATGGATTTTACAATTGAATTTACTCACCTGTTCGCCTTTGTCACCTTTGCTTCCTTTCTGGCCTGGTTCTCCCACTTCTCCCTGAAAAGGTTTTAAAATCAGTCATGCAATATCCATTTTGCCTTTTTAAAACTATATAATGCATAAATCACACACCAGTGAATATAACTGAAAGAAGCTCGATGTCGAAGTAAACCATTTACTGTGCAGTAAAAGATATGACATTGCCGTCAACCTGCATGGAGTTTTACTGTAAATCAAATGATAAATATTGTCTCTGAACTAACAGACATGGCCAGATAAAGCATTTCTACAACATATTCTTTGCACGTAAGCCCATGAAGCTTGTTAGAGGATACTGATGGAGAGACAACGTTTATGGTACCCTGCGCTAATTTGATTATAGGCCGCCTTTGCTGATGATGATGGATTGGCGGCAAGGGAGAGTGACTGAGAGATAGGCGTGCGTTTCAGATGGCCATGCAATGTGTGTTTGTGATGATGAAGAATGATCGCTGTCCAAAAAGTGAGGGCGAGGAATTCTGGGAAGAGATGTGAGATATACTATAGTGATAGAAGAGAAATTATTTTCTTGTTTTCTAGTACAATATTTAAGAAGCAACATTGTAAAATGTTGAAAGTCTTGAATAAAGTGTATTTTTCTTTCTTACCTCACTGGAAAATAGTTTTTTAAAGGACAAAGTGAAGAAATTTTTAGTGAGATCTATACTTAAATATTTGCTAATAGGATAAGAAAGATGTTTTCTCTGACAACTCTTTTATTTGACTCATGTTACTTTTTACTCATTTTTTGGTGGTGTACACCTGTTAATGTAGCTTTAGAGGTTGATGGAAAACTTCAGTATGAAAGTGAAATCTGTTATAGTCCTGATTTAATGATTTAGTCTTCAGGAACTGACACATCAAGAAAAGCATTGTATTAATGTATCAGCTAACTTTGGTAATGTGTCCCCTCTCTTCTGTCTAAATGTATTAATGTGAATCAAAATTGCAATTAACCTTGTCACCATCTTCTCCAGGTGGACCCTGAGGTCCTGCTGGACCTGGCAGACCAACTGGACCTTGTACTCCATCCCGACCGGCTGGACCTGGAGGACCTCTCTCTCCCTGAACAAAGATACAAAATGATTTTTCAGCTTTTGCCAAATCACATTCTGAATTGCAATCTTAATCATAACTATTTTTTTTTACGTTTACTGAAAAATATATGTGGTGCTAAGGTGGAGGCTATGCAGTTACTATGCTGTAAGAAACCTTAAACTATTCACTGTCACTCATAAATGTATTATGTAATATAAGAAACACAAGTTTATCATCCTGATATCTAATCAGCACAATTACCGGTGCACCCTTCTCTCCAGCAGGTCCCGGGGGTCCCTGAGGTCCAGTACGTCCGGACAGGCCAATGGGGCCAGCAGGTCCTGCTGCTCCTCTCTCACCAGGGGAACCCTACGACAACCGGTGATTTAACATATTTGACACGTAGATACAACATAGACACATGCTACACAAGTCTGATTTACTGAAGCATATACCGCATTAATATGCTTCTAAAGATCTGGCGTACCTCACTCATTAGTCATGTATAAAGGATTAAACCACTTTCTCCCAAGCAACCACCAAACCACTTCCTTTTAAGGATGTATTTTTAGTCCTGAAAATCCAAATGAGGAGCTTTTGCTTTTGAATGATTTTGCTCTAGCACCAAAAATCAAGACATTTCAGACAATTTTCAGACTATTTTTTCTCTCTCGACTGCATAAACAACACCATATACAACTGCAGAGACACACCACTTTGTAAAGGTACAGAATGTCTTGCTGATATTTTTCAACCCTGTCAAAATTACTCCAGACCAGCCGAACATGAAGGGCTCTGTGTAAAACTATGCTGAGGGACTATGACTGGGACTATGACTAAATGACTGTGTTGATGTTAGGTGGTTGCTATGTCATTGCTAAGGTGTTCAGAGTGTTTTTAACATGTTTTTTTATGGAAACGTTTGGCTGTTGCTATGCAGCTGCTAACAAGTTCACAGTGTTTTTTTTTTAACATGTTGCTTTGTAGGTGCTAAGGTGTTCTGATAGTGTTTGATGTTGTTATGCTGATGTTAGGCTGGTGCTATGCAGTTACTTAAATGTTCTGATTGTGTTTGATGTTGTTATGCTGATGTGAGAGTGTTCCTATGCAGTTACTAAGGTGTTCAGATTGTTTTTAACATGTTGCTATGTGGATGTTACGATGTTGCTATGCAGTTACTAAGGCGTTCTGATTGTTTTTAACATTGCTAAGCGGTTGTTAGGACATTGCTATGTGGTTGATAAATTGTTCTGAGTGTTTTTAACAAGTTACTGTGTGAATGTTAGGTTGTTGCTATGCAGTTGTTAAGGTTATGGCATTTAACTAGGGCTGTCAAACGATTAATCGCGATTAATCGCATCCAAAATAAAAGTTTTTGTTTACACAATATATGTGTGTCTTCTGTATATATTTATTTTGTATATATAAAGACACACGCATACAGTATATATTTTGAAAATATTTACATGTATTTAAAAGTTTATATTTATATTCATATAATTTATATTATATAAAAATATATTTAATATATAAATATAACATGTTTTTCTTAAATATATACATGCATGTGTTTGTATTTATATATACATAATAAATATACACAGTATACACACATTATGTAAACAAAAACTTTTATTTGGGATGCGATTAATCGCGATTAATTTTTTGACAGCACTACATTTAACATATGCTAATGTTAACGTGTTGCTGTGTGTTTTTAACATGTTACAATGCAATATTAGGCTGTTGCTATGCAGTTACTAAGGTGGTCTGATTGTTTTTGGTTTTGTTATGCTGATGTTAAGGTGCAGCTATGCATTTGCTAATGGGTTCTGAGTATTTTTAACATGTTACGATACAGATATTAGGCCACTGCTATGCAGTTGCTAAGGAGTTTTCTGTGTTTTTAACGTTACTATGCAACTATTAGGCTGTTGCCATGAAGTTGCTAAGGTGTTCTGATGTTTTTTAATGTTACTATGCAGATTTTAGGGTGTTGCTAGGTAGGTGCTAATGAGCTCTCAGTGTTTTTAACTCTGTGTTGTTGCTGTGTGGATGTTATGAGGTTGCTATGCAGTTGCTAAGGCATTCTGAATATTTTTTTACATTTACCTTCACATTTAGTCTTTTTGCAGATGCTTTTATCCAAAGCAACTTACAAATGAGGACAATAGAAGCAATCTTTTAACATGTTACTACAGTATATTATGGTGATGTTAGGGCTTTGATATGTGGTTGCTAAGGAGTTCTGAGTGTTTTTAACTATGCGAATGTTAGGCTGTTGTAATGCTGTTGCTGAGGTGTACTGATGGTTTTTAACATTATTATGCTAAAGTTAGGGTGTTGCTATTTGTTTTTAACATGTTGCTATGTGAATGTTAGGATATGGTTGCTAAGGTGTTCTTAGTGTTCTTAATGTATGGGATTTCCGCACTTATTTAAAAATCATAAGTCCCACAACTTTCCTCAACAAGCTGATAAATTTGTGGTATCATATCATATCCGTGGTACAAACCATGCAGGACAGATGATGCACCAAATTGCACCTGATAGTGATCTTTGTCTTTGCAAGCACTGCTAATTAAATCATTGCACAGGGTCAATTCAGAGGGTCTTCAACACATGTGGATGAAATTGCCCAAAGCTGTGTAATGTGTTATGGCAAGTGCAAAAAGCGCTGTGAGTGTGGATGATCACAACGGTACAAGCTGTTGAAAGAACAAAAAACTTCCTGTTGGGGGCCAAATCTGCTCTTACTAGTGGGCGAACATGCCCTTAGACTTCTTATCTCTCTTTCTAAACGTGGTTTAATTTGTAGACCCCTGCATCTTCATACAAATGCAAATGTATCCTTTATCGGACTGACACAGCTGAATGTAAAACTCCTCAATGACTTTTCATCCATCCATTCTAATCTGGCAGCACACTGTCAAGGCCTGAAAAAGAGCAATTATAGGGTGACAATACTTATCTTTTTTTCCTTAAGAGAAATGAATCAGTGAAGAAAAGAATGTGTTTTAATTCGAGAAACTCTTGAGGACATTCAACGTCATGCCGGTCAAATAAAATCTAATGAAACAGCTATGGTATAAAATGTCAAGAGGAGGTAATTACAAACCAGTGCTGTGAATTTATGTGGAGACACTCTGGTGGTCACCATCACACCCTCTAGTGTTAACTTATGCCACTGCATGAGGCACTGTGGGAGACGTTGATCCAACTCTGTTTGCTTCGGTATCTCTTGTTTATTGAGAGTATGAATCAGCGGTGCACTCTTTTTTGTTTGTGCGTGTATTCGGTAGTGAAGAACACTTTTAAAATCCTTAATGGTGTTTTTGAGCCTTAGATCTTCCTGACCACTCCCTCAACCCTCTCAGACTCCTAAATATTGAATGTTGCTTTTGGGAGAATGAGCTACTCGCACTGAATGATGGGAAACCATGGAAACAGAGTACTTACAACAGGACCAGGGGGGCCCTGAGGGCCCTCGGCTCCTTTCAAACCAGGTGGACCCTGCAGAGGGCAAAAGAGAAAGAACAAAATATGAGTGAGTAAATAGGCCTAACAAGAAGGTTCATATCAAAGTGTCAGCATCCATTATTTTCTCTTGAGCATAATCAAACACGTCATCTATTGATGCTCAAAGCCAGATATAAACATGTACTGTAGGTTTTAGTGCACCGTGCCTGAGCAAACAAATCTACCTACAGAATATGATCAACACATAATGGAGATTTCACATTGAAAGCTTTTGAGAATCCACAATGAAAGTGTTTATGGTTGTGCTTTTTCAAACTTCGCTTCTTTCATGTGTTGTGACCAGATGTATGAAAACCAATGGTATTTGCCTACATTATTGACAATAAACCTAGTTTTAGGCATCTCTTGTGCTAAGTTTGAATCTATGGAAGTGTGAAAGATTTTTGAGAACTGCAGCTTAAATTTCAGACTTTTTCTTAAGCTATTGAATGGCTTCAGAAAACTTGGAATATAGTTTAAAAGTGATATTGTTTTGAAAAATTCTCCTTAGATATTACATGAAACAAAGAAAGGAACGACAATTTTTGAGATGACCAAATTTCTATCTATCATTTTTAGAAGAACTATTACTTTCAGCCCATGATCATAATTACTCTATTTCTGCTCTTTTTCTTGCTCATAAACTTAACTGCTTCGAATATTACCTGGAACACTATGGGAAATACAAAATCCTCAAAGGATAACGCTCTAATGAATTCCTATGAACTCCTATTCTGCAATTTCATGAATAAATCCAGAGATATGGTGGTCTCATGCAGATCTCAGATTTCACCAGCAGTATTGTAAGCTTTTTATTAAAGGGAATAGCTAACCAAAAAATGAAAATACTTATCCTCATGTTGCTAAAAACTCTCATTTTGAAAGAACCTTTACAAAGATTTGCTGTCAAGTCCCAAAAAGGGCAAAAAAAAAAAGAACCTTAAAGCACTATAAACAGTCCATATGTCTTTATTCCAAATTCTCCATCTTCTGAAGTCATACCAGTGACATTTAATGTTATTCACATCCAACCTGTACCATGGACACCATATTTGGTTCAAGAGTTGTCACACAGGTAGATTATGACAAATTTCAATCCGTTCCTCACTTGAAATATAGTGCACACGTTGTATGGACCCCTTTTTATGGCACTTTTTGTCCTTTTTGGCACTTGTATATGCCTAGTTAACTAGAAAAATTAACATACTAGGTTGGTAATAACATGAGTCTGAGTAACTAATGACAGAGTTTTCATTTTTTGGGTGAACTACTTCTGAAAGTAAGCAAAATTATACAATGAAGAAATTATGGTTGTAGAACTTATACCCACGTCATGACAGACTGTTGAGTCCTACTGCTTCTAAACTGATTTTTGTACTTGCACAAACTACAGTACAAACTGACAGCGGGTTTGGTCTCTTCTGACTGTGGCTTTCATTAATCTCCCTTGTGAGAGAGAAATCCACAGAACTCGACTGCCTGCTGGTTCTGCCTCTACCCGATTGATATTTACTGGCCCCTTTTTCTCTCACAGGACAGTTGTCAACTAGGGCACAGTAAAAATCAAAGAGCTGACAAAAGCTCTCATGTGTGTATATGTGAGGAGATTTGTGAATCCATGTAAATGAACTTTTGGTCCCATAAACTACACTTATATACTAATATGAAACTAATATAAAATGTCATGTAGCTGTTTCATGAACGTCTTTATAGGTGCATCTGTGAGTGTGTGTCAGGTCTCATGGAGCTGCCATGGTGTTTTGTGAGTGAGGGCTTGAGATTGCCTCTCTAAAGGGCAGACACACACGGTGGTCTCAGTAATGACTGTTGCAGTCCTAAGAGAGAGGAAAAAAATCACCCCAGTAGAAAACAATCAGGCAGTGCACGGAGAGCCAGTCTATGCCACTGACCTTGAGATCAGACATCAACAATGAATAAACAACCTCGTCTCCCAAAATCTAATTGGCAACATTTCCAATTAAATCATTCTCTGAGCAGATAATACATATAAAAGACAACAACCCAGCCGCTTCAAAAGGAGGCAAAGGGAAAAACGTGAACCGCAGTCAAATTAGCATAATGTATCTCCGGATTAAACAATGCAAAGTTAGCTTTTTTAGAGGTTATACACCTTATTAAAGTCTTCGTGGAGTGTACTGAAGTCCAATTCTGTGGATGTAATGAGCCAAGGCTGCTGTTTAACTCTCTGTCTACCTCTAAGATTAGGAGGATTTATTGCAGTGATTTATTCGCGATGGGAGCATGATCTTACCGTCACTCCAGGAAGACCTCTCTCTCCTGGGAACCCTCTCAGTCCTGGAGGACCGTCTTTTCCTGGACTGCCCGGAGGACCTGGATCTCCCTGTGGACAGACAGTTGGCAATTGAATACTTTATTGAACTTCAAATATAATGAACAGAAAATTTACACAAAATGAATTCTCAGCTGATGCTAATGAGCTCTGAACTGATGAAATGATCCTGAATTATTGCTAGCTTCAAATTCACTGTCGCCAGCGCTGGCAGGTCGATTCAATTAATATCTCAGACTCCACAGCATGATTAAAACTGAAGTCTGTAAATTCTATATAATGAAACATGTTTTCAAACAGATTTTTCAACCAATCCATCTATCTTAAATTGGTCTGACAAACAGAAACTAAAATTTGCAGGCCCAAGAAAGTTTTTAGACCACATTTTTGGGGGAATCAAGCTGGAATAGGAACCTGGAAGGATTTTCTAAAAAGAAAATTTAAACACATTCTTCAATCAAAAACAACACAAATGATTGAACAATAGTGTACATTATTGGTAGCTCCAAATAAATTGTTGTTCATAGAGTTTTAGACACAGTTCAATTAAAATTCAGTTTCAGCACAATTAAAACAAGCCTGCCTAAAACTAAAGTGTCTTGAGGGGCCAACAAGTGCCTTCAAACAGTAAACTGCAATCAGACAGACCTGCCTGAGGGGCTCAAGAGTGAATTCTGAGATTTAAAATTGCTAGAAAGCTTAACACTGTTTTAGCCATTTGAAAGACGACCTCCACTTGACCTCAGTGTCTCTGCATTTTGATTGGGCCACTGAAAGTGTCAGCTAATAATAAGAAGAAACAAACGAGCAAAATCAGGAAAATGACTACAGAAAGACCGTGAGACTGACCGTTCAGACTGCGGCAGCATACTCTGCCTCCGGGGTGTTCACTCATGTCTGACAGCCTGTCTGAAGTGGGCCGATCAAGCTGATTAAAGTGTCTCCGTTTAGGAGTGGCAGAAATTGAAACCGAGACAGGAAGGTTGGACACTCAGAGAAATTCAGTTCAGCTTTTAAAAGCCACGTCTACTAACAATTTAGACTCTATTTAGAAAGAGAATTCAGCAATTCTCCACAGTATGAACGTTATAGCTCTGGAAAACTTGGATACACTTGGACAGAATGAGTTGTTGGTCAACAAATTGATCTCCACTGGCTCTTTTTTCCTAAAGAAATAATAACTGGAGGTCATAATCAATCATTTTTTGTTCAGTTTGACCTTGCCTGCTGGGCACTTTTTGTTTTTATTGTTACATTATGTGGTTTTCCAATAAGAAAGGTTTGAAATTTAGCTTAACTATTGATAACAAGACAATCAATTATTTTCTGCTTGTACTTGCCCTCCATATATTCTATTTGGCTTAAAGTCATGTAAACATGAACGTCATTCACCTTTGCACCTTCTTTTCCACCAGCACCTGGAAGACCTTGCTCTCCGGGGGGACCAGGGGGTCCAGGATGTCCTCTCTCACCAACAGGCCCGGTTTCTCCTGTTGGACCCTTTCAAGCCATTACAGACATATTTGTTATTTGTGAGATTAATAGGCAAACCCTTGTGCTTATCTCAAATATTATATGCAAAAACATAAACACCTACCTGTGGTCCAACAACACCTCCAGGTCCTGGTGGGCCAGTTTTGCCTTGGAAACCCTAGGGGAAAAAATCACTTACTGCCTGAAAAGCAACCATCTATTGGTGGACCATCAAGTACAACTGGATTTTATATGACACCATTTTACAGGCAAAATGTAGCTGCAGTAATTCACACTAGTTTTATTTCTCTTAAATGTGATAAACAAGCATCTCCTACTGGGTCATGTCATTAATAAAGCCTCTGCCTGGATCAGACAGAACCTCCATAACTCCTTCAGATTTACACATAACTCAGAGGAAGTGGGCTCATTCAGTCCCTGAACACACTCATGCTAGAGTAATTGATCAGTGATGTCTGCTATAGGTTATCGCTTAGGCTATTTGGGTGATCTATAAGTGTGAGTGATCGAAAACACTTACAGTCTCTCCCCGCTGACCAGGGTGACCGGGCAGCCCATCCTTTCCAGGTGGTCCCTAAAACACAGAACAAGATTAAATAAATTTTAAATGTCACATTTGTCATCTAAAACAGTATAGACAAACAGGTACTTACAGGGGGGCCCTTTGGTCCTGAGAAACCAACGGGACCCTGGGGCCCTTGAAGTCCCTGGAAAAGACAGCAAAAAAATTGGTGAAAAGTCTGCTGTTTTACTTCAAAATAAGGTAACAATGCACTGCATATAGTTTAACGGCAATATCAGAATCTGAAATGTGAACTAGAAGAAGTGACCGGATCTTTTGTTTTATAATCTCAGTAAAAGTCCAAGGAAGGAAGGAAGCGGAATTTATAAATACTCACCATAACAAAATTTTAATAAAAGATTACAAGCTGAAACTAAGCGCAATGTAGGTAAAGTCAACAGGCTTTCGAAATGCTTAAAAGAAACCCTTAAGATTCCAACTGAGAAACAGAATAAATAAACAGGAAAACACTGAAAAATAGAGGAAGAAACGAGAACAGGATTTCACAGTGGAAATAAACAGCGCAACATCAGATTTCGAGTGATGTGTGCCTTGGACAACAGCCTTCCAGTGGTCTAATGCTCAAGAGCTCTTCATAAATCTATAATAGCTTCCAGACGAAAACACAGGTCTGGTGGTAAGTCCTCTTATCTGGAGTACACCCACATGCTGAGCTAATCCTCACTGCGCTTCCTGCAAAAGCACCCTCTCTGAGCGCTTCAAGCCGTAAACCATCTCACTGTAGATGGTATGATGGGATAAAAAATGTTTGCTGCAGTGCATTCTGGGTGGCACTTACTCTCTCGCCGGGTGGGCCAGGTGGACCATCGTTGCCTGCTGTGCCCTGTTGGATAATGAGAGAGGAAAGCATAAGGACTTTCAGCAAATCAAGTGATTGACAAAAACAAAGTCTGAGGGAAGTAGTACCTTAGGGCCTGGCTTTCCTGTTGGGCCTCTGGCACCGCGTGCACCACGGGGACCCTAAAAAATCAGCATATTTAGGGCTTGGTGACTTGCATAATTAAATAAAGCAAAATTAAGTAAAAATGGAAGGGGGAAGTGCTGAAGCAGTACATACCGTCGGACCTCTTTGACCTCTTGGACCGGCTTTCCCTGCAACTCCCTTTGAAAAGAAAGAAGAAAAATGAGTGTGGTAAAAATTGAGGGTGAATTCAATAGCTACACAAAGCAAATCCAATCGCTGCAGTTGCTGCCGTTCTTTTTGCCAAGATGAGATGGCAGTGTGTATGGGGGAAAACAAGCATTGGATACCTTCCCCTAGGATTTCTGGGAGCCACGGCAATATTTGTTTCAGATGAGGTGTAGGTGTATTAGAAGAACACAAACATACACACATACAGTACACTGTCATTTTGCTCTCTGCTCATGGGCAGGATCTAAACACTTGGAAAAATAGCAGCTAACCTGACATTTAGTTATTTATAATCATAAACGTTTAGGGCACAGTTGCTTTTGCAAATAGGTTTCCCAACAACATTAAACAAACTCAAGGTTTGTTTGCAAGTGAGAGCAATTTCCATTGAATTACTCGGTGAGGGTCTCTCAAGGGAAATTTTCGATTAGTTTCCCTTAGTGATCAGCACAATTTACTCGTTCCATGCAACATAGGGGTTTGAGGAGTGTGATGTACAGTATGCAGAGCCATAGTGCTTTTTGCTCCATGATTATTCTGGATTTCAGTCAGAATGTGTTGTAATTTCCATCTGTTCTGAGGAATTACTGAATTTCTACTAGTTAGGAAAATATACTAGTTAAGAAATCACTTAATTTGCATCTAGCAAGGCAGCTTGGTAGGCTATTTGTATTGGTACAGTTTCTGTACATCACTCTTATTGCTGCTTTACCCTTTCAAAAATTAACCATGGTTTTATTATAGTAAAAGTGTAGTAACCATGTTTTTTGTCGTATTGATTAGCATTTGTATAACCACATATATATATTTACTACAAATACCATGGTTAAACTATGGCATCAGCTGCTCTAGCCTCAGGTTTCCATGGGAACCGGAGCTTCTAACAGCTTCTGCAGTGATGCAATAACTTTGCCGATCAGCGATTGGCTCTTTCATTTAGAAGGCGGGACTATTCCACCATATTGCGTGTTGCAGTTTCTCCCATTCATAAGTATAGGAGTGAACCATCTTTGTATTTCTACAGTCTTTGATACCATGTAAACCAGCCTTAAATGTAAAGGTAAAGGTAAGTGTGAAGGGAAATGCAAAAGCAAATGTAAATGTAGTAAGTCATGATATACATGTGAAGGTAAATGTGAGGTGAGCGTCTATGTAAAGGTAAGTACATTCAGATGACCTTTGACCCAACATATTCACGCACTTTTGCCCACTTTCTGCAAGTAAATAGTTTTCCAAATGCATGATTGTCGTTGAATCACCATGAATGCAGTTGTTCCAGCATCTTTTGTAGTCACGTATTGATTCGTGTCCGTGTTTTTGTACAAAGTCATCATACAAATCCTTTCATAAAAGGAATCAATCAGCCTTTTTCATATGTTTGTTACAATGTAGTGTGCACTTCACACAAAGCAGGTTGGAAGAATTCATCTCACCCTGCCTCCTTTCTCTCCGTTGGCTCCTGGGAATCCGGGGAAACCGGTCGAACCCTGCAAATCAAAGAAAAAGACTTAAGGGAGGAAGAGAAGGCGGCAGGACCAGCATATTAACGAGGGATGAACTCCAAGAGTCCCGACTCTCCTACTGATTCCAACAGTTAAATGCCATTACAATCTGTTAGCATTAGCATCCTTGGCTTTGCTACTTCCACTGTAGAGTTTTAAATAGCTGTGAGACTGCTTTGTCCCCATTGTTGGCAAGCTTTTTTCTCAGAATAATTCAGCAGTTGAAAGATAGACATTGAATGAGTATAATATATCCCAAGATAAACAAGGCCCATCTCGATTATCAGTTTCCTTGTTTTGTTTGCACAAGACTAAGCGCAGGAGAGCTTCAGGAAGGGATCGCTTGTCAGTGTGGAAATACAACGGGGTCCACCGAGGACAGAGGACGATATAATCAACTAAAATAACAGACGCTGGGTGAAAACAAATGGCCACTCAGTCAGATAAACAACCAAACAGAATTAAGATTTAAGAGTTAAGAGTCACTACTGATGAGTCTTAATCGCTCTCATTCACACTTCTTGTCTGTTTCTTTCTCTCATTTTCAATGCAGTAAATTAAAAACAGCTTACCCATGTTCCTCAATCCTGGCAGCGGAATAAGCATTCAAGAAAGAAAATCAATACATTGTTTTACACATTCATTTTAAGGCCAGGCCTCCTGGAGAAATCAGGTTTGATTTACCACAAAGGATATTATGAAACTGTAAAGGTGAGACACTGACGAATAAGCAATGACACTCTATAAAAAAATGCCACAACTCTGACGCCAGTAACCACTCAGACAGTGATGGCTGGTCTTCAAAAGTGCACTTCATGATAATTTGAGAGTTGGCAGGCTGTTTGAATCCATTCCAGAGATGATGGCATGTCAAAGTGCTTGTAATCACATCACTTGTCTGTCATTCATTAATGCTCCTAAATAGGAGCGGATTTACGAGACTGTAAATCTACCAAAAGAGTCAGCACCTCCGCTAGGACTGGGCTTTATTCCATCTTATTCAAACAAATTCATGATAAGCTTTAAAGGTGAAATATGAAATTTCTACTCCACTATCGGCTACTGCAAAAATAGTAAATGAACACTCCCTCTGTCTGTCACTGGTTTAACAAACAAAAACTCACACCATTGGTTAAGCTTGCGTCACGTCCATCAGGTCATGCAAACAAACAGGTTTTGACAGCCTAACCCCTCCAATATGTGTTCTTACATAATATAGCATGTTAAAAGGAGTGGTCTGCAAAAAGTTAAGAGGAAAAATAATGGGGAAAATGTCAAACTAAATGACATCAAATAAAATCATGTTAATAAATAATAAATACACTTACAGAATTTGACACTGTTGGCTTAATAATATCTTTTTAATGACATATACAACTATTTGAAAATCTGGAATCTGAGGGTGCAACAAAATCAAAATACTGAGAAAATCGCCTTTAAAGTTGTCTAAATGAAGTTCTTAGCAATGCATATTACTAATCAAAAATTAAGTGTTGATATATTTACGGTAGGAAATTCACTAAATATCTTCATGGAACATGATCTTTACATAATATCCTAATGATTTTTGGCATAAAAAAAAATTGATAATTTTGACTCATACAATGTATTTTTGGCTATTGCTACAAATATACCCCAGCGACTTAAGACTGGTTTTGTGCTCCAGGGTCACAAATGACTGTAAAGCGCACTCCATATACACTGACCAACCAACATATCAAATTGTGAACTGAAAACTCGGAGTCTTCTTAATTGTACCAACTAGGTGCCTGTAATGATGCCAATGTTTGTCATTGAAGATCTCCAAACCTCCAAGGCCACTTAAGGTCTAGTTTGGGGCTGGCTTGGGCCAGATTGGGTACTGCTGCTACAGCTGATACCGTTGTTGATGAAAGGCGCTGAGGTCTGACACAGGCATCTGTGCTCCGACTTCGCCTCGCTGCCTGCGTGACCAGCATCCCCAACAGCACAGGGAACAATCCTGGCATGAGCTGCTCATTTTAAAAAAGCCTCACTCGGTGCAGCATGCATAATGCATTCTCAGGAGGGCATTAGTTCATGCTAATGAGCCAAGTTGTTGTTTAGCTCATAAGTGAAACAATCGTGATGCAGGTACAGGTGTCATGTTCAATTTAAGTGCATACCTTTGGCCCTTGACGTCCTGGATAGCCGGGCAATCCTGGAACACCAAGTTTGCCCTGATGGAAAACAAGCCAAGGATCATTAGTGTAAGAACATCTCTGGACAAACAAACATCTCATTCGATATTAATATTCCAAACACAAACTCCGCATCACTTCCTGACACCCCGCGCTTCGGTAATCAACTCACAACGGTAATCTGTAATTAACAAGCGGCGTACCTTTTCTCCAGCAGGTCCCAGGGGTCCAGATTCACCGTTGGGACCTGCACGACCCTTCGGGCCCTCTGGTCCATCCTCACCTCTGGGTCCGGCCAATCCAAGCTCACCCTAAACATGCACAGATAACCAGCCAATCAGTGTAGCCCTTCATGGGTTAAATTAGCATGGGCTGAAAGCCAGCACGGCTGGATGCTGTTTATTTACCCTGTCGCCTTTGAGACCCATGTCTCCCTTGAAACCCGGGAAACCATCCTCGCCCTGAAAAGTAGGATGAGACATTAGGGAAAACATACAGAGTGATGAAGCTCTAGCTTCTGCATATACATACAGCACCATTAATTCTTTAGCATTGTACTAGATCGCCATCTGCTGACAATAATGCAGTACTGCAACATTGTCATTTTAATTCAGTCTAGAAGTTACAATATTGAGTATAAGGAATGACTAAAACTGTGCTAAAAGTGAGCTACAGCTGAAAGACACTTAGCTAAATGTGTGCTAACAGCTAAAAGTAAGCTAACAGCTAAATGTATGTTAATTGTTTTAATCTATGATTGAATTCTCATTCTCTTTCACTAAGCATCTGTCACTGAATCTTTCACACGTGTATGATGCATTATGCAACTTGTGACAACCCAACGGCATTTGGTTAAAAGTGTGCTAACGGCTAAAAGTGAGCTAACAGCTAACGTATGCTAACTGTTATGATTCATAATGTTGATGTAACATTGAATTCTCATTCTCTGTCCCTAAACATCAGTCTGAATCTCTCGCTTACATGTGCATGATGCATTTTGCAACTTTGTGACCACCTGACAGCATTGTCAACTCAACTAATGCCTTATTTATTTGGATATGCACACGGCTACACACTCAGTCTTGTTATGATGGCACTACAGTATCAATCCCACCGTCAGTTGAGTGTCATTCTCAAACATTTTTTTCTACATTGCTAAATTACAGCCGACTGCAATCTGATTAGCATTCGTTTCAAAATGCGTTGATGGCTTTTGAGAAGGGGAAAGAAGAGGTTTGTGTGGCTCTGGATGTACTTAATAGTGATGGAGTGATTTTGTGTCTTGAATAAGTGTTATGACACTCTCTCTGCATGATTAAACAGCACTTATGATATGATGTTTAAGAGGAGAGAACGTGTAGTGGCTGTTGGACTCTTTTTATGCAGATTTAGTGACCAGTAAGTGCCACTGCAATGATTCTTAGTGCAAGCATCAACGTCTAGCAGCGTCATTCAAAAAAGATGTGGATTTTTGCGTACCTTCTCTCCTTTGCCTCCCTTCAGTCCACGAACACCATCAGCACCCTGTAAGACGGAGAGCATGTGATCAAGCAAAGATCACAAACTCAACGAAACACCAATAAATCTCTATCAAACACAAAAAATGCTTTACCTTCACACCGCGAGGGCCAGGATAGCCGATGGGGCCCTGGGGACCGAGCTGGCCCTGAAAATGACAACATTGAAAAATTATGAAACGTGTGCGGCGAAGAACGAATATCTGTGGCTGAGGTAACCTTGCAAGAGGTTTATAGCTAAACATACTGATCAGATACTTTCAAACAATGTTTTCTAAATCTGAAAGAAGAAAACCAAAGGCAGGCACAAATATTACTTAGGCACTTTTTGAAAGGTTTTATTGGTCAGATAGCTAAAAAAATCCAGCCTTAATGCTCTCCAAGACACATTTGCCTCAGAGAACAATTTTAGCTGCTTTTTAGCTGCATGCCTGGCATTAGCATCATCACATAAGTAAATACATTTTTATTACTAATCCATTAAATAATAATAATACATGTAGAAAACCGATTAACCAGTACACATTCTGCATAAATGCTCCCTAAAATTGTGTTTCCTTACCAAAGCTCCTTTCTCTCCAGGTGGACCCTCTTTACCAGGATGTCCCTGTAAAATAAAGACAGATAATTAGTATAATGTGACAGGCGAGAGACATATGTCTCTTTAGTGTGTGACATTAGCTATAGTTGTCAAAGTTTGCTGTAAATATCTAAAGATTGTGTTTTAATTCACTTGAGTTGCATATTCAAAATACATCTTTGCTATGATGCTTCTATAGTATCAATTATGTCAGCAAGCAAAATATGTAAGAAGATAGAGAATCGGTTATGGTCTTTGTCAGAGTTATAGGCAATGGGCTGTGAAATATGTTTCAATCATCACCTATCGGTAGTTTAGCAGACATGAATCACTTGATATATTAGTATCACTAATACTTACAGGAGGCCCATCTGCGCCAGGTAATCCAGGCAAACCAGACCTTCCCTGAGGACCCTGTACGAAGAGACAGAGAAAAAGAACTTCGATTGGATTAAGAAGAATTTATGAGACCATAGATGCCCTACAGCCAATAACATGCACTGAATCATGAACTTATGAAAAATGAAATGCTAACAGAAATAAATGCATGCTCCGCCGATGTTTCGAGACTAAGTCACATCTATCCTGCACTGAAGCTCATTTTGCATTTATTTATGTAACCAAAGCAACAGAGCAAGAAAAACAAATATAAGTGATTAATAACACCGCCCTGCAGCATATGTGCTGAATGAAATCCAATACTTGTTTCTTACTAATTTTTCTTGTCTCATAACAAATATGATGTGAATATGATGTGCTTTCAACAACTATTTGTAAGGTGAAGAAGTTCTTAATCACTCAAAAAACTGCCATAAAGATATGATTCCTAGCTACCTCAGAACCAGGTTACAACTATCTGTTCAATTATCAACCAATTTTCACTTGTGTGACTGATTCAGAAGACATTGTTTTATGCCTAAATAATAAATATATTGATTAAAGAAAAACATTGTTTTATGCCAACAATTTTTTGCAGACTGAAACCAAAACTTTCTTTTCTTTTCTTTCTTTTTTTTTTACTGCTTATGTTACATAAAATATAAATTATATGTGTATGTATATGTATGTACATATAAATCATTCTTAATTAAAACTGAAATTTTTTTGGAACTCAGCTCAAATTAGGTAAATCTTTTTCTTCTTTATTCCCCAGGCCTCCATTTAAAAAAAAAAAAAAAAAAAAAAAAAAAAAAATATATATATATATATATATATATATATATGTACATACATACATACAGTACATATATATATATATATATATATATATATGGAGGCCTGTGTAATGATAAAGAACCAGCAATTTATCAAAAGTTTTATATCACCACAATATGTTTCATAATCTTCCTTTTTGTTCTCCTTATGTTCAAAGGGACACCTGAGAATTATATGCATGAAAACCACGAAAGACTTACTTTTTCTCCAGGCGGTCCGATGGGGCCCTGTGGACCTGGAAGACCCTGTACAACAGAAAACAGACAGCAAACGTCAAGCCTTGTTGCCATGGCAGCAGGGCGGGGGGAGATAGAGGGGTAGGTGTGTGGTAGAGAGGAGCCCAAACTGATGACTTACACCCAATAATGGACTTATTGTATTGTCCCTGTACGAGTGTGTTTTGGCAGGGTCACTCGTGTTTGCACAGAGTGCTTGAGTGTGTGTGCATACACACGTGTGTTTACTGTGTGTGTTTAAAGTGGCTGATTCAGTGTATTTGTGTATGTACTGACCAGGAGTTCACTCCAGGGAAATTTGAGCTCACTGCTCTGATTCGACCGCTGCAGGTGGGGCGTTATGAATGAGACGCTTTCAGCTGCCCACTTCCTCTGAGCCCAGCAGAGGCTTACAGAAATATTTCAAATAATTTCACCATGCCCTCTGAGCTTCAGAGTCGTTGGGAAGTAAAAATTATAGTAGGATTGAGAAATTACATATATACTCTATATATGGATACTATTATAGTTTTTGATAATAATGAAATTTTAATTTAAATTTAATTTCTTTCATGCTTCAATTTTAAATTTTGTTGTATGTTTTTATCATTTTTATTAGTTTTTGTTGGTTTTAGTACACACACACACACACACACATATATATATATATATATATATTTAAAGTAAAATATTTCAGATATTTATTTGAATATTTAATAATAAATAGATATTCTATATACATAATTTATTATTTATTATGGAGTTATATATTAATTATTGTTCCCTTTTTAATTTAAAAAAAAAAAATTTTTTTTTTTACTTTTTCGTTTTTTATTTTAACACAATATACCACAATTACCAATACTTACTTTAACAATAAATTCTTATAGGGATTGCACCTAAGAGATAATTTACAAATTAGCATTACTGTAAGTCAATAAATAAATACATTTTTTAAAATTCCCATGCTTATTCATTATCTGATTTTATTAAATTCTGTGAAATTTCCAAGGGAACCCTCAATATAAAAAGTAAATTACAATTTAGATGACATGGGATTGCTTGATCCAAAGTCAACCAAACTGTATCTTACATAAGAGAAACAATACTCAAATCTTACAGTAAAACCTCTGAGGTTCAGTGTCTAAAGTGTGTTTGTTTGTTCTCACCTGTGCTCCTGGGATTCCCTGTTGACCAGGAGGGCCCGGCTCTCCCTGGGGTCCCTGTTCAACAGAAAATGATGGTACATGTCAGCTGCACCCTCAGCATGTCAGATCACCAGCAATGTTCTATATATCTCTGTGTGGGTTAACATAGTGCTTTACTTGCTGATGTGAATATGATGCTAATATAGTGAGCGCAATGCTGACAAAATTAAGTATATTATAAGGACAATATTAATGTTAAAGTTAACAGAAAAAAGGCTACCGTATACCTTGTTCAGAACGCCTGTCCTCATATTTGACAGAAAGTTCAGTGTTTTATTACTGTTTACATGTGTTTAGTTGAAAAATTAGCAAGACTAGCTTATGCTAACTGAGTAGCTTTATTTGAAACACTGTCTTTTTCATGGCATATCAGTTTAGTTCTGTTAAAAATGCTCTTGAATATATCCGAGGGGTCATGACTTAGCACTTATACTCAAACAAACAGATGAATTAACTGTTGTTCTTGTTAGTCATAATTTGGTTCCAAAAACAGAAGATGTTTCGATCTGATATGCCAAATTCCAAGCTGTTTCGTTCCACAAGGTTTATTCGTTACTGCGGCAGTAAGAAATGAAATTTAAACTTGGCAGTAGTCTCGTACAGATACCCAAAGGTCGAAACAAGTCTAAAACCCACAGAGATTCACTCAACAAGTATTATCAGCGTCTGCTACGCTGATTCTATCGTCAAAATGCCATGTTTACGAGATCCATGTCTCTTACCATGTTTCCTTTGGGACCCTGTGGACCATCAACACCAGCAATGCCCTGCAGAAATCAATTGTGAAAGATTAGAAGCAAGCAATCAGCATCAGATCCACAAGATTATAAATTAAAAATCACTTACAGGTTGTCCAGGAGGTCCAGGAGGGCCTCTAGGGCCGAGCAGACCTCGTGGCCCCTGAGATAAAAAGAAATGAGAAGGTTCTGATTAAAAAGAGCAAGTATTCTCTTCTGAATTTTAATAGGAATCATGATAGGCTGTTGAGTGACTCTGCCCCCTGGTGGCAAACTGGAAATAAAACATCAAAAAAATATATATACAAAGTGGGACACACTTACGCTTTCACCAGCAAGTCCTCTTGGTCCAATCTCTCCATCTTCTCCCTGTAAAGGAGGAAGAAGTGAAGAGAATATGGTTATTCTAATAGTTGAAACAATGAAATGATAAGAAGGCCTTTTTTTTCTACAGGTGATTCAGAAAAGCACTTACCCTTGGTCCATCCTCTCCGGGAGATCCATGGGGACCAGGAGGACCGTTCTCACCCTGTCAGAAAGAGCCAGACAGGAAGCATCATACTTTATTACATCCAACTTAATATATAATCTTTTCACCTTGGCTTGAAAGTGATCTAGGGAGCCATTTTGGATCCTATAATTATTACCTGTGTTGACATGGGAAAAGACTGGAAATACCCTACTGTAAAGTTTCCAGAGCAGAAGGCTCTTAATTTCACCTTGGAAGAGCTCATGATTATTTATTCTATATCCTTAGTACAATGAAGAACAAAACTGTCAGCTAATTTTGTGTGTTTGATGTCCTTGTTTCCGATGTACAGTAAGGGGGTGATATTTTTGTTGCTGTTAAAAATAAACATTTATATTTTTCGGTGCCTATTACAATACATGTACAGCTATTATTTATTTATTATTATTATTATTATTATTATTATTATTTATTTTTTTATTTTACAAAAAACCTAATGGTATTAACAGTCATTGTAAAGAAATATAAATTTTGTTAAATAAAAAAAAAAGCTAATCAATTGCACTGGGATAATAATCTGCAATATACTTCAATGTCAAGTTATTAATGTTTGTAATGAAAGTTATTAAAAATTTAACTTGTTTTGGCAATCAATGTATGTCATTTTTTAACTTTATATTACATTTAGTTATTTAATATGTAACAATATACTGTACATTAATTGGCCATCTTTTTTATTTTATTTTATTTTACCATAATATACAGAGTTACCTTTGCCAAAATCTTATAGGAGTTGCATCTTATAGGAGCTAGCATAAGCTGGAAAATTGTTATGAATCTCTTCATCTACTTTTCACAACCTCCTCTAGACCTCTTCTTTTACTGCATTTCTCAGTTGAATTGATTTGTATGTGTTCATATTCACCCTGTGTCCCTTCTCACCAGGCAGACCTGGAAGCCCATCAAAACCTCTGTCACCCTGAGAAGAAGATGAGGTAAAAAATTCAAACAATATATTTAAATGTACTATACAGCATATCACATATATGTGGCTGAGAATATTTCTTGTACTTTAGATCCGGATTCTCCAGGCATTCCACGGGCCCCATCGGCTCCAGCTCGACCCTGCCACAGAAAGATCAGAGAAGATATGAATATTAAGTGTCCATACGCTAACTGAAGACTCATTCAAGTGAAAGCAAAAATGAATAATCTTTTGTGCATGTGAAAAATAAAAAGAAATATCTTACTCTCTTGCCAGGTTTTCCCATTTGCCCTGGTGGGCCTTGTATACCCCTCGGACCCTATGGTGGAAAGACATATGATTATTTAAAGTGCCCCTATTATGGATTTTTGAAAATGACCTTTCATGCAGTGTGTAACACAGATCTATATGAATGAAAACATCTTACAAAGTTTTAAATCTGAAAGCGCACCGTGTATAAAGTTATTGTCTCTCAAAAGAAAGAGTCGACTCTGAATCATTGAATCGAGTCGTTTTTAAAATGAATACCAAGCCCGTTGACCTAAACATGAAACATGAGCATATTGCCCGCCCACTTGTTACGCCCGCAGACCTGGGAAAACTTGATTTTTGCATTGGTCTGAATGAAAATGCAAATTCATTCTTTGCCACTAGGTGCCGCTTTTGGAGCGTTAAAAGCTCACAAACACTGCTTTAAATGAAATCGACCAATCACCGCAGATTAGCATCATGCAAAGGAGGGGTTTGGACAAATGAATCGTTCAACGAATCGTTTGGGAGTCGTTGAGCAAATAAAGTAAAAATAAATGCATATTATAAGAAAATGAAAGTGTTTTTTGACCTTGCACGCATGTCAATCTGTTGTTGGGGACTCCCAAAACCAAAATATGAACCTTTCATAACCCATAACAGAGGCACTTTAAGTAAGTAGATAATTCGGTAGGATGACCTTTGGTGGTGAGAAATGCTTACCTGAGGACCAGGGTCTCCACTCTCTCCCTTCAGCCCAGAAGCTCCTGGAAGACCCTGAATGTGGTTGACACCAGAGAGAGAGAGAGATGTATTAGACCAAGACTAGACCAAACCAACATGTTTTTAACATACAGAAAATCTGCACTATATACAAAGAAACAGCAGGTGGCAATATTTCACAGCATATACTATTCCTGATCTTCACTTTCCCAGAGAATCAAAATTAGCCCTGAATAAAAGTTAATGTAGTTGGCATAATGGGTTGGACTTGTTTAAAGATGTAGTTATTGCACTTTACTTTAGGGAATGGTGCTGTTTCTTTTGCATCGCACCACATGAAGCAGAATACTTAGAAAAGAAACTGTTGATTTTGAAATTGCTGCTATTCCAGACAGACTGTCCTAGTTTTTTTCTAACTGATTTCAAAGATAATTTTAGAGTTGAATTTTGCATTTATTCCTAAAAGTACACCCTACTATAAGGAACCATTTGGAAACTTGAAGATTCTCATTTGTCTGCTTTTTAAATGACACATCTAAGGATTCCCAACTAGCCATTAAACAGTAGCTGTGTTCTTTTCTTAAATAAAGATTATGATTTCAAAGTCTCTCTTAAATTCCTACCACTCATTTCATGCTCAGTCAGTCACATAAGATAAGTATGACATGACATGGCTGTGGTTTTCACTTCTCAAATGCTTATTGTAGGTATTTTGTCATTAGTTTGGTCGCGCTGAGTAGGATCATTTCTTGGCGTGAGTTCACTGGCACATCGTGTTTCAACAGCTCTGTTCTTAGTCTAGTTACCTAGTCCAGTGTTAGTGAGATACTATTATGGTTTTTAATAATATTTTGTTTTAATTTTTATTTTAATGTTTTCCGTTTTCATTTAAAGTTTATTTAAAGTTTTAGTAATTTAGTTGTTTTTTAAGTCATTTTTAGTTTTTAGTCTATAAGTATAAGAAGTTTACATTAATTTTAATTTCAGTTTTATTTCATTATTTTAGTACATCAAGTTAAATGAAAATGCCTTGGCAACTACCTGAAATAGAAGTTTTTATATTTTTTGAATTAATTCAGGCAATGAAAATGTTTCTCAGTTAATTATAATAACCTTGACATTGCCTCTCTACCCATTAAAAAGTAGTCAAAGAAAAGATATTGTGATATTGTGATATAAACATTTCAGATCCCAATATGTGTCTTCTCATAGAGGACATTTGTTGGGATGATTTGGGATGTTAAAAACATTTTACATATATAAATAACAGGACAGTTATGGTGTTTTGCATATTAATAGATATGAACTTTGAATCACTGCATGAAATTGCATTGCTCTGATTTTCAGTCAGTAAAACTGTGATTGGAAAGCTGATTGAGTGGGACTTTTGCAGAGGTCATGGGGTCACTGAAACTCACCACTGGGCCAGATCTTCCAGTGAGACCCATTGGACCTGGTGGACCTCTCATGGCGAGCTGCGAAAACAAACCAAGGAAGCAAAATCACCAAAATATCATCAAATATATACAAGAATTGGCAGACATCTACTCCCCTCAGCCAGAAGAGGAGGGGCGGTGCCTGCATTTGTCAAGGATAGATCTGAGCACTAATCTGCAGCACCTGTCGGGTCGTGAACCTTGCTAGTATTTTTAACTAGTCTCTCCGCATGAGTCAAAGCAGCCTGTGCTGCTCCGTTTCACTCTTGTTTTAGCGCAAACAAGGCCGGAGCAAATCCCCTCCCCACCCTGTGACCTACCGCCCCACCTCTTCCCTACAAATAGTCAAGAGTCCTCCACCTCCCCCTCAGCAAACAGCTGGGTGAAGCTCGAGGGCCATTTGGCCCTTCACTTCTCTCACTCACCCTGGCTTGAGAGAGAATGGCCTGAGCCTGGGCCTCCTGAGCCGACACCACTGGACCCTTTTCCCCATCTCCGCCAAACCGGAACTGTCAAACATGAACAGAATATTCATTATTAACATTTTCATTTAGAAAAACACTTCATACTACTGTCTCCTACACTATAAATAATGAGTCAAATCAAACACAAAAAGCAATATTCTGAATATTTAATTAGGATTTAGACAGTATTTTCAATACTTTTGAAAACTGCAAAACAACATGCTCTAAAGAAGTGAAGTATGCAGTCATAAAACACTTTATACAGTACTGTACTATACTATACTGCAAATTCTAAGTAAATCAAATTTGAAAATCAATATTATGAATATGTAATTATGATTTACAATACTACAATATGCTGTAAAGAAATGAAACACACAATCATTATTTTTATTTTATAGCTTCATTACATAAAACACTAAATACTATAGTATGCTATACTGTAAATACCAAGTTAATCAACTATGAAAAGTAAATACTTTTGCAATTTACTAAATGATATGCTCTAAAGAAGTGAAGTATGCAGTCATTATTTTCAGGTATGGATCCCTATTAGGTATAACACATTATATTATATACAAATTACAAAATATAAAACATTTTAAAAACTGCATTTGAAATCCTTCATTAAGATTTACATGGTTTTCAATACTTTTGCAAAATATTAATAAATAATGCTTTGAAAAAGTGAAGTACCTTTATATGCAGTCATTATTTTCATTTATGTGTAATGCTTTATATTATAATGTACTATACTGTAAAAACTCAGTCAAATATGAAATACAGCATTACAAATGTGTAATTAGGATTTAGATGTTTTTCCAAAACTATTTCACAATAATGAAGTCTAAACAAGTGAAGAATGCAGTCATAATTTTTAATTTACATCATCATCTATTTCCACGATTTTCAACTTATTTACGCAAAAGTACCAAAAGGAACATTTCATAAGTATTAAAGTATTTAGTCGGTTGTTAATACTTTTAAAGTCACTACACAATCATTCTGTATTCTAAACGAGTTTGTTATAGTTGTTTTCATGTATGTATTATTGCTGAATACAAGCATGAAACTGATGTGCAAAATAGGCTGGACGGATCTGCAAAGATATTTGGTGGATTTAGGGGTCTTACTGGCAGCATCAGCATAGTACCAGGGGGGCCTGGCAAGCCATCCGCTCCGGGAAGACCAGCACGGCCGGGAGGACCCTGAGGAAGCAAGAAGAGCGGGAGAGAAGGGAGAAAGAGAGACGGGATATATCAGTAATTTGACACTTCTTGACTTGACAACACACAGGTAAGAGAATGCCAAGACAGGAATGAGAAAGGGAGGGGGATCGAACAGAGAAAGAGAGACCTTCTCACTTCCATTAACCTTTAGTGAAGTTGTCCATTTTTAAGATACTGATTGTTTTCTTTTTCTAGCTCATGAGCGCAGGGGGATATCACTGTGTAACAATTACTTTTATCTAAACAACACTTCATATGCCACTTCCAGATGGTTTGCGGTTGTCTCCACCAAGTCCAATCACAGTAAATCATCACAATGTTTCATTTTTTGCTACAATTATAGCTTGGAAGGTTATGTTAAATAACACTAATAAATAATATTAAATGCTATCCTGTACAGGTCTTAGTTTGACAAAATCATTAACAGCAAATACTCAAGATCCCACATTTTATTGATATGCATTCCATTGCAATTTGTGCTTTAACAGTCTTCTATTTAAATAGTCTTTTCTTTATTCTCACTTGTAAAATGAACTGTATTGGTCTACAACTGAATGATATTCTGATGCAAATGACTTATTTAGTTTCATCATTATCATTCTTGTGTGTGTGCAGATTTACATAGACGTGTAATACCCACAACACAACCTAACATCAGAACTCCAGAAAGACTTTGGAGTTGGTTTGGGAATTTGTAATGATAATTATCCTCAAACAGTTTAAGGAAGAAGATGTTTTTGTGTGCAATGTGTGTATTTTGCATACAGAAATAGATTGAGGGTAACGTGCTGCATTTAATCAGAAATTACCCACTGCTCATTCTGAAGTAACGTGAATTACTGCAATTCATCATCTGGGAGCTTTAACTTGCTTTAATCTGTGTTTCTAAATAAAGCAACTCAGGGTTTCACATCTGAAAACTAAATGTGTCAGAGAGGGTTGTAAATGTGCCCTCAGGGTCAGGAATCTGCCATGACCCTGCTCAGAATAAATTAGCATTATGTTTTGTTTACTGACACATTTTCATGCGGTCTTGCGGTTTACTACAGCCAGACTGTTTTTCTAAGGCTTTCTTGCTTAGCACACAAGTTTTTCTCTAGTCTAGCCTGTGTCTCATTATATTCATCACAGATTTCATTTGACATGCCTCTTTTCCCACTTAATCACTGTTGATTTTTGTCAACGATAAATTCAATTTATGTGAAACTAAATATGACAAAAGAAAGATCAAGTCCTTAATCTTAACTAAACCTTGTTAATGCTCTGAAAATACCTGTGGTTGTCACAAGCAAATATAGCCTGGAATCAAAGACTGGAACAAATTTTTACCCTGTCACCAGGATCTCCGGCTGAACCAGGGGGGCCTTGTAAACCTGGAGGGCCTGGAAGACCCTGAAGACAAAAAGAAAATTGAATAAACAGACAGACTGGACCACAGTGATGATGACCCAATTACCAAAAGATTTTAGACTTTAAAAAAAAAAACTCGATAGAACACATTGGTTGAATATTGCATATTACAACTGACGCAGACAAAAATGCAGGTAACTTACAGCAGGTCCAGGTGGTCCAGAAGGTCCTTCAATCAGCATTCCCTATGAATAACAACAAAACCAGAATAAAACAAACTGACCAGAAAAGATTACAGCATCAAATTATCTCAATATTCTTCCCAAGGTGATTAATGCCCAGAATTCGCTTTTCACTCACCGGCTCAATCACTGCAGGTTCTCCTTTTTCTCCCTTCTGACCCAGAGCAGCACCACCACCCAACTGCAAACACACAACAGAGGTTAGATGCAACAAATGATAGATAGACCGAGAGAACTATAGATAACGTAGAGAGAACAGACAGACAGACAGACAGACAGATAGATAGATAGATAGATAGATAGATAGATAGATAGATAGATAGATACTATTAGGGTTATTGCTGGTGCAGAGTGCTGAGTGTATGAGGTGTGAAAATATACATGAATATGAAAGCTTAATGATAAATGGTAAATTTGGTAACACTTTATTTAAAGGACCAATTCTCACTATTAACTAGTTGCATATTAGCATGCAAATTACTAGAATATTGGCTGTTCATTAGTACTTATAAAACACACATTAATGACTTTTTCTGTATGACCAAAGTTTTGATCCCTCAATCCAACCCCATTCCTAAACTTAACAACTATTACTAACTATTAAATTAGCAGTTTATTGAGGCAAAAGTCATAGTTAATAGTGAGAATTGGTCCCCAAATTAAAGTGTGACCTTAAATTCATAAGGTTAATCTCTCTGAGATTATTAAAATGGAAAGTATGTAACCAGCAATGTAATGGACAGAATCTGATGCCGTCAAACCTTAGCTCATGTGGGCTGTAAGATACAGGTACTGGAGTTTTTGACGGAGGGGAAGTATGAGCTTCTTAAGGGGTGGAGGTGGAGAAAGGTGTGTTTCAACAGACAGCTGGGTCTGTGGTATGGGGTAATTGCCGTATCCCAGGGCGATATGGGAGATAAGGTGCTGGCAGTCAGGGAGTTCAAACTACAGTTGGTATGAGAGTGTGCATGTAAGTGATCTGTGAATCTATATGATCGATGTGATCTATCGTACACAGAGACGGGAGGGAGACAAAATCAATACGGACAAGAGGAAGAAGTGCAGTGCAGATTAGTATTAACCAACATACCAAACAGAAAAAATGGTTGGACCCCATGCAAAATGTGCACTACAAAGCCAACAATGCATGCTAGATTCCCATATCCAACAGTCTGAGTGCTGGACGACACCCTCATTTGGGGGTCAATACTTACGTCCGACGTCACTTCTGTTTCAGCAATGTCGGTTTCGGCGGCAACCCCTGGCCCGAAACTGTCCTCGTAATTGGACGTAGGGTTTGGAGCCACATTGCCAAACTCATCGTACGCCCCATACTCATATTGATTTTTGTCAAGCCCAGTCACATCATATTCCTTAAGATCATACTCCTTAAAGTCATACGCGTCCACTCCGACGGGGTCGGCGGTGCCGCTGGGCAGCACGGCTTCTGGGGCAGCGGTCGGATCCAGACCAGCCTGGGCCGTCTCAGTGACATAGTCACCGAAAACTTCCTCTTCCACAGCCTTATTATATGGATGGATTATGGATGTTAGTTAAGCAGTTAAAGCAAATACTACTGTATCTAATGCAAAGCAGGAGCAAAATTAATTGCATGAGAAATATTTATTAAGAATAGTATATCAATTTTGGGCAGCAACAAGATAACACTTCTTAGCCCCATTCAGTTGAAATATATTAGATGATTTGGATTGGATTCGAGGATTTGGATAAATGGTGAGATGAGAATTTAAGGCGCAAATTAATTCTGGTAAATCACAACATTGTACAAGTTACAGTAATGGACAGATATAATCAGTACTGCACATTTATAAAGACACAATGTATGTTTAACAGTTATGAATTATAAAAACAGTGCTGATCTCATAAAATAGTGTTAAATGCAAATTCGACTATGAAAAGTATATTTCAACACAATAAAACGTTTCTTAATCTAATCAAATTTTGGGGGCATTTTTGTGTGTTATTTGCAGAGGGACAAATAAAGTTTTAACTTTATGATTAAAAATGCATTAATTTTACATATTTAATAATTACACATATAAGTCTATGATAGACTTTGGGATATTCCTGTCTTTTTTCCACAGTAAACATAATGGTAAAGTTAAATTATGTTTAGAGGTGAAAAAAGAAGACAGAAATAAATGACTTTAGTCTGAAATGAAACTACAGTGTTTAAAAATACACTAACTATCAAATGCAGGAACAGATCAAATTGTAAAATCTGACTCTGCATTTGATTACAACAGCCAAGATTTACGGTATGTTTTAGTACATAACCATAAAAAATAGTCAAGGAACACCAGTTTTTATTTCAATACTAAAAATCTAGCAAAAGCGGCATTTAGACATTTCTTACTGCATTTAATTTGAGAAAAAACACACCTACACTTATAATGTGTCTGTAATACCCAACATGAACTTCCTGTAGAACCACTCTGTAAATACATCTAGGCCTATATGGCTGTGAAAGAATTCAATTCTGTTGAATATAGTTCTGATAACTAGAGCCAGAACTATTCAACCAGAATATATCAGGGACGAATGCTATTATGTTTTGTTTCTTTTTCAAAGGTCCACATATTTGGGTCACTTACTGAGGGAACTGTTTGGAATAGGACGTGCTATCTTCTCAATGATAGCTAGGGCTAGAAAATGGGCAACCAGTCAACATTTAAGCAACCAATTCCAAAACTCCAGCCAAAAAGACAAACATATATAATTTTCACTTAGCTGTGTGATCAATTCACTGTTTTAAATTTAGATAGGATGCTTGAACATTCATAAATTGCTGATTTTTCTTAAATGCAGCCTTAAATATCATTGATATCCACAACAGAAAGCTGAAATGGCACAACAGAAACCAGCTGCATGGCAATCCACGGAGAAATATCTACTTGATATTCAAGACATGTCCAAAGTTTCAAACCGGAAAACATCACAGGAAGTGGATTGGCTAAATTTAGAACTTGGAGGTTAATAATATCAGCTTTATGTTGTTGGATAAAACAGTTCCCTTGTGGAGACAGTCCCAGAGTCGAAAAACACAAAACAATTGCCATGAATTGTTTTGTTTTTGTCATTTCACATCAAATACTTCCTCGTCATATGTCCTCCTGGATTCTTCCCCATTCTGTCCCACATTTTAGTCGCCCTACCATCATAGTATATAATCAAATGATTACCTGGTTTGGTCCAGTGGTTGCGACAGGAGACTGAGTTTTGGAAGCATCTACTGTTCCGTAGTCAAGTTCACTGTCTGTATAGTACTCTCCGTCTACATTGTTAGGCTATAGCAGTTTCAAAGTGAGAAGAAAAGAGGAAGAAGATAAGAAAGGAGGAATTAATATAGTTCAAGCAGTTCCACAAGCGTTACAGGCTGGATCCACAAGGACGGCACCTAGAGAAAGGGGTGGATGGCACGCTCAGACTATCATCAGAGATTTCCCTCAACGAAAGAGAGATCTTGATGGGTTCTGACATGAGCTACGCTTTTACTATTACCCCTAAAATGGCTTTTCTTGGTGGCGGTGGCAGGTATCCATATCTCTTCTTCTTAGGTGCTAACTTTTTAGCCTGTTTTGGCTCCTGGTACTTATAGGGTTTGGAAAAAGATTTAGGGGACTTTCTCGTCCTCTTTGTTTTCATGGAAACACTACGTTTCACTCTCTGGAAGAAGGTTATGGTGAAGGGAAAAAAACACAACACATCAAAATATCTGTGTTAGAAGATAAATAGGTTCACATTTTTTTCAAACATGGCTTAGCTTCAAAGAACGGTTATCCTAAAACTTAACAAAGCAACCCATATTCGAAAAAAACGGCCATCATTTGACTCTTAAGTTCACATAACATCTCTTTTTTTTAATTAAACCCAGTGTACAGAGTTTACAAACACAGACAGACAACATATACTACATGGGCAAAAGTATGTGAACTGCAACAGTAATTTATGGGCCTGGCTATTTAAGCTAACAGGTGCTTCAAATCTAGTATACAACCATATAATCTCCTTAAACAAACATTTTCAGTAGTATAGGGCGTACCAAAGTGCTAACATCACAGGACAACGGTGTGGAAGAACTTGTCTGGCCCAGACAAAGCCCACACCACATACTTTTGCCCATGTAATTTATACAGGTCAAGGAAAGGGGTCGGGGCCACCCCATGATTGACATAACAAACACATCACATATTTCCTACATTTACCTGCGGCTCAGAATATTCATCTGTTGCTGTGGGGGTCGCTCCCTCATAATAATCATATAAATCACCGTATTCAACAGCAGTTGTGTACTGCACACAGGGAGAGGATGAGAGAGAGGTTAGCAAAGCATACAAAATTCAATGTAATCTACCTTTGGGTTTATTACATACTTTGATGGTTAGATTTACTGTATAGCTGGTTTTATACAGTGCAGAGGATTAGACAGGTTTATCATACATAGTATATTATCATTTTTTTTTTACTAAAGCATCCAATGTTAGAACGCAACATCATGATCAAAACAATCTAAACACCTAAAATGTCTGTGTTATTCTCTACTGTGTGAGTTCAGCATTTATGAACATACTGCATTAATTTCTTTAATGTATA
This sequence comes from Tor tambroides, assembly GCA_021397915.2. Lineage (NCBI taxonomy): Eukaryota > Metazoa > Chordata > Actinopteri > Cypriniformes > Cyprinidae > Tor > Tor tambroides. The sequence goes on along the minus strand of JAFVLL020036796.1, from coordinate 19,326 downwards.
ACATGTGATGCACTTATTCTGATATACAGGACGGTGTTTAAAACCCTATAAAAACTCCCTGCATGTCTGAAGCAGAGATAACAGCCATATGTTAGCTGCTTTCTTAACTGAACCCCCTTTTTCTTCTTTCTCATCTTTATTTGTGTGTAAAACCCCATTTGCCTTCTAAAGCAAAGGGTGAATAAAGGCTTAGATCTATAGAAAAAGTCAAATGTAGTTGATTTTCTTATTTCTAACACATTTCAAAGTCCTATATTACAACCCGAATTCCGGAAATGTTGGGACGTTTTTTTTAAATTTGAATAAAATGAAAACTTAAAGACTTTCAAATCACATGAGCCAGTATTTTATTCACAACAGAACACAGATAACAACAAATGTTTAAGTTGAGAAATTTTACAATTTTATGCACAAAATGAGCTCATTTCAAATTTGATGCCTGCTACAGGTCTCAAAATAGTTGGGACGGGGGTATGTTTACCATGGTGTAGCATCTCCTCTTCTTTTCAAAACAGTTTGAAGACGTTTGGGCATTGAGGTTATGAGTTTCTAGAGTTTTGGTGTTTGAATTTGGTCTCATTCGTGCCTGATATAGGTTTCCAGCTGCTGAAGAGTTCGTGGTCGTCTTTGACATATTTTTCGTTTAATGATGCACCAAATGTTCTCTACAGATGAAAGATCTGGACTGCAGGCAGGCCAATTCAGCACCTGGACTCTTCTACTACGAAGCCATGCTGTTGTAATAGCTGCAGTATGTGGTTTTGCATTGTCCTGCTGAAATACACGTCGTCTGGAGGGGAGCATATGTTGCTCTAAAACCTTTATATACTTTTCAGCATTCATAGTGCCTTCCAAAACATGCAAGCTGCCCATACCGTATGCACTTATGCACCCCCATACCATCAGAGATGCTGGCTTTTGAACTGAACGCTGATGACACGCTGGAAGGTCTCCCTCCTCTTTAGCTCTGAGGACACGGCATCCGTGATTTCCAACAAGAATGTCAAATTTTGACTCGTCTGACCATAGAACACTTAACAGTCCATTTTAAATGAGCCTTGGCCTACATGACACGATGGCGCTTCTGGAAACATGTTCACATATGGCTTCCTTTTTGCATGACAGAGCTTTAGTTGGCATCTGCAGATGGCACGGTAGATTGTGTTTACCGACAGTGGTTTCTGGAAGTATTCCTGGGCCCATTTAGTAATGTCAATGACAGAATCATGCCGATGAGTGATGCAATGTCATCTGAGGGCCCGAAGACCACGGGCATCCAACAAAGGTCTTCAGCCTTGTCCCTTATGCACAGAGATTTCTCCAGTTTCTCTGAAACTTTTGATGATGTTATGCACTGTAGATGATGAGATTTGCAAAGCCTTTGCAATTTGATGTTGAGGAATGTTGTTTTTAAAGTATTCCACAATCTTTTTACGCACTCTTTCACAGATTGGAGAGCCTCTGCCCATCTTTACTTCTGAGAGACTCTGCCTGTCTAAGACATCCCTTTTATGTTACAGACCTGATGTCAATTAACTTAATTAGTTGTTAGATGTTCTCCCAGCTGAATATTTTAAAAGAATTATTGCTTTTTCAGCCCTTTATTGTCCCCATGCCAACTTTTTTGAGACCTGTAGCAGACATCAAATTTGAAACGAGCTCATTTAGTGGATAACAGTGTAATATTTCTCCGTTTAAACATTTGTTATGTTATCTATGTTCTAATGTGAATAAAACATTGGCTCATGTGATTTGAAAGTCTTTTAGTTTTCATTTTATTCAAATATAAAAAAATGTCCCAACATTTCCGGAATTCGAGTTGTAGCTATAAAACTTAATGTGTTTAAAAGAAGGGATTTTATACACACAGACAAAAAAGTACATCAAAAACTTATAACTGGCATCAGTTTAGAATATTAAATTAATATTAATATTAAATTTAGGTTAATATTGATAATAAGTGTTAGATTTGGCCATTTAAGGGGATTTCTATGTGCATTCATCAATAATGACAGATTAATGAATGAATAGTTTTTGCTTTATGTAGCAGTTTTTCTGTCTCTATTCCCTCACTGCAAATAACGGCTGTTAGAGCAGCAGGAAGGCCGATAAAGCCACTGAGCCTGGCTCTCCAGGGCTTCATCCATCAAACACAAGTATATGTTAATCCTCATACAGCATAAGAGCTCATAACACAGCCACTGTGCTGATGATCTGGCCCTCTTCCATGGCTGGTGATCACTCAGCGTTGAGTAGGACACTGTTCAGCCAGGCCGAGGGTGATTTATGAGCAGAGCATCTCACATCTCGCCGAGTCAAGATACGAGAAAGAGGGTTATTGATTTCTCCCATACGGGAAACAACCCTCTCCCTGTTTCAACAGGATGTAATGGGTTAAAATGACTTGCACGTGGTGTCTGTGTTTATAAGAGTCATAACAGAGGTCAGAAGTATCAAGGTGTGGCTGATTTTTGACCTATTTTGTTTTTATGGACACTACCGTTCAAACAGTTCAGTCAGTCATTTTTTTTGGAAGAAATTAATACAATTATTCACCAAGGATGCATTAAATTGATCAAAATTGGCAGTAAAGACTTTGACATTGTTATAAAAATTTCTATTTTAAATAAATGCTGTTCTTTTGAACTTTATAATCATCCAAGAATTCTAATAAAATCCTGGTTTCCTCAAAAATATGAAGCAGCGCAACTGTTCTCAATATTGATAATAATATGACATGTTTCTTGAGCAGCAAATCAGTATATTAGAATGATTTCTGTAGGATCATGTGACACTGAATACTGGAGCAATAATGCTGAAAATTCAGCTTTGCATCACAGGAATAAATTATTACACTTTAAAAATATTCAAGTAGAAAACTGTTACTTTAAATTGTAATAATTTTTCCTGGCTTTTTCGATCAAATAAATGCAGCTTTGGTGAGCATAAGAAACATTCAAAAACATTTAAAAAAATCTTTACAACCCCAAATGTTTGAACGTTTCAATGTTTTGTAGCATGTATGAACATTTCTGACTCTGATTAAATTAAATAATAATAATATTTTTTTTTTTTTTAGTTTTCCATACAAATAAATAAATAAATAATAATGCACCAAAGTATGATTTTAATTTAAAATACAATTTTGATTTGTAACATTTTTGGTCACTACATAATTCCTGTACTTGCATGTTATTTTGTGGTTTTGATGACTTCTTTATTATTCTAAGCTGTGGAGAACAACAATAAAGTACGAGTCTATGTGTCCAATCATTTGACTGGTAGCGTCAAAAGTATCAACAACGTGCCAGACTTCCAGAAACCTTTGGTCTACTGGATGCTGCAGGAAAGACCATTTCCTCTGCTGGTCAGCGCAAAAGGTCTATACTAACCTCCTCTTCGGGCTCCTGTGCTTGCAGTGTGTCCTTGTGGGGGACGTCACAGTCTGGGCTGTAGTGTTCACAGTAGTCATAAGCTGCTTTAGGGTCGGCCACAATCAGCAGTTGTTGGATGTCACCCTGAGGGGACAAATTACAAGACGATTCATGAGATACATGTACCAAAAATACCTCTGTTATTAGTAACATATATGTGTTATTAGCACACATATATGTAATATATTTTCTGCATGAAAAAATAACAAACCCATCTTATCCTGGTTAGTCAAAACATAATAAAAATACCACTCTTGTACTGCAGGAAATACATGCAATTTTGGAATTGCAAGGCAACAAAACAAACCACTTTCACAATGAGGAACGCGGGTCAGATGGTTCAGGAAATTGCTGTTTTATAAGCAGGTAAATAAAACGTGTTTCATCATGAAACACCTGGTAATAGAAACCCACACAGGAAGTTTCCACTCATATAAAAAGCTGCCTGCCTAACAATGCTTAGGCAACAATATATAAAACCTTCTGGTCAACAACACGTTAAACACATATATATATAAAACACATGCATGGTCTTCCAAATGAGTAAAATCTGTTTCTCGCCATTGTTGTGTCAATAGCATACATTCATTCTGCATTATGTTTAACAACTGGATGATAAAAGACATAATTTACTGTATAAGGTTTTGATTTACGTGACTACATTTGTGCATTTTTAGGCCACATGTCTTTTATGGGTAATCATTTTCAGCTTTCTGCTCAGATGCTGGGGTGATTTAGTGTGACCTGGGACATGCATGACTTTTACAGTACAGTCCACAAGTAGATCTGGGGGATGTGTTGGAACCTGAGGTCTTTCCTTGGCACTGTCACAAAAAAGAGAGAGACTGTGCGATTTAGCAGCAAGGCAACCCCGAAAAAAAAAACAAGAAAAAAAAAACAGCAGGCTTGGACTTGTTAGGAGCATGTGTGTGTCTGGATGTGTGTGTGTATTTTTACACCGCTCTCTGTAAACTCAACTGTATAAACAGCAAAATGCTCAGGTGTGCCCACAGTAAAATAGAGGATGCCTGACCTCCTTATTACAAAATACCACATTTTATACTGTTATTATTTGATTTATGAAAACAAAACAACACATTTAAAAGAATATAACACCCCCCCATGTCGATTCATGGCTTTCTTTCCTCTGTGGTACACAAAATGTGAATTTTTGAAGAATATTCTGGCCTTGTTTTCAGTACAATGAAAGTGGATGAGAATAGATTCACATTTCCAAGCTTCACATTAACAAGTGGTTCAATTAATGACTTGTTAAGTCATCTGATAGCTTTGTGTGAGGTAAAGGATGAAATTTAAGTCACTGTTCAGTGAAAATCTTGACATCCACCTTTGACCTGAATTGAAAAGATCATGCAAGAAATAGACTGAGACCGAATAGTCATTGAATCTTTAATTCAGTTCACAAATCTGGTTACGTTCAACTCACTGAATCAATGAATCGTTCACAGCAGTACTAAAACGAAGGTTAAACTGCAACCTGTTCCTCACACAAAGCTATCAAATAACATCAAAATAATTTAAAAATAACACACAAGTTATTCAGACCACCTTTATGATACTTTTATGCTGATTTTGTGTAATTTTGTAGCTTGACAGCCTCAGTTTTCTTTCACTTTCATTAAAAACAATCACCTTTTGTTTACCAAAGAAATAACGTCACAGGTTTATAACAACATGAGTGATTAAATAAGCATTTTTGGGTGAACTATCACTTTATATATGTCATTATCACTAATGTATCATCTAAATCATCCACAATAATCAAAATTCATCAAAAAACAATCAATATCATTACAGTTGCTGCAATGTCGTTCCGAGCCGTGTTTGGATCGATCACCTGTTGGTCTGTTACATACAGTACATTTACCAGACCATGAAAGCCAGGATTGGCCCCAAAAACCAGGCTTGGCATTACAGTCTGGTGCCAAGATGGAGGGAAAAACAGGGAGATCAAACCAATGGCTGAATAAAAGTGACACGTATTACCTCATTTGTCACCCACACAACTTTAACAACTCCCTGGACCCTGCAGAGCTTATTCTGAGTAAAATACGCATGAAATCTTCGTCTTAGACTAGAACTGAATCAGTTCAAACAGACTTAAGCAAATATAATTTAGAAAAATCAAGCCCACCCAGTGATTTACAGTAATGCAATTACATCTGTATAGAAGCTTGTTTCTGCCATTGAATAAAACATGAAAAAGGTCACTGCAATGTTTTTCCTCAGAATTGTGAGAAATTAGTTTCCCATATAGAGTTGCAATGCAGAGGCTATTGTAAAATATGTTTGTTAGGTAACTTAACTTTAAATTGAGCTTTATGTGGAATTTACAGCAGGTCTCTCTCTATTTCACAGTATTAACAACTGTTTGTGATAGAGAACTCTGTAACCCAGGTAAAATGTTATGGAATATTCATGCAGTAATGTATCAACATCTTTAAACAACATGTACCAATAGCATCACTCAACAGCTTTTTGCTAACGACCCTTGAGTCATTCATAAACACCTCAGTTTGTACTAAAAAGGTTGGTTGTCTTGAAGGCCCAGTGTGTGAAAAACTATTTAAGATGCAGACCCCCAGCATGAGCATACAGTAAACTGTTCAAATAGCAACGTAGCACAGTAGGAAACCTGTCATTAAGCACCATAATGCCTCAGCTTTACAATATAAGAGAATTTGGTCAGTTTTCCTCGGTCATTTAATTGTACTTAACTGCTCTAATTACAGAACTGGAGAGAGCCAATGGTGGCGAACACCAAATCAGAAACAAAAGGAGCAGTGAACTTTGATGTACCCATGCCTTGAGCCATGAATGAACCGAGCGACCCGGCAACACACCCAACACTATTAGCTGCGGTCAACGCTATTTCCTCACCTCACAGACAATATAGTAATTAAGATAGCAACCTGGCCATTTAGGAAAAGAAACGTGGATGTGTTTCTGAACTGTCATTCAAAGTGTGTCAACATCCAATGCAACAATTCATGCCTTTTGCCAACCATTTTTGTAGTTTTAATTGATTTGGTAAGAAAGGTTCTTATTCATTATGAGACAGAAATGAGACGTAAAAAGTAACAAAAAAAAACACTATGTCATCTTATATCCTTTTTGTGGGCCACTATCCTGCAAATAGCATATTGTACACTTTCAAACTCTGCCCTACAAAGCGTTGATTCATTCAAGGCTAGTAAGAGATGTCGCTCCTATGGGTCTGACCAGGTATTTCCTCCATATTTCCCAAAATACACTTTAGAAGTAGCCATACAGTGGGAACAGTCAAAGCATTCACACTCTCACACAGAGAACTCTGTGTTTCCAACTATATAAATCCCAAATGACACACCAAATCTAAATACTGGGCATACCTCTCGTAGCTTTTCTATATATATGCTGATTTAAACAGCAAGAGGTAAAAAATAAGAAACTGTCTTGGATGAAACTGTCAGGTAAAATGTATGAGATCATTTCTAAATTACATTTTGACAACCTTCTTAACATTTGACTGCTTTTATGTCCAAAAGCCCAATAAATCTACTTACTGTAAATATTACATTGCAAAAAAAAAAAAAAAAGAAGAAGTTGCAGATATACGGAGCCCCACATATGACTTGTGAAATAAAAAATAGATCTTATGGCCAAAAAAGTAAGAATTTATTTCTACAATTTATTAATTCCTGACTATGTTTTATTAATATGTTTCCTCGTTTTAGTTAAATCATGGTCATGATTAAAACAAACTAATAAGTTGTGGGAATTATTTTTTAATTCATGGCCACAATATCTTTTTTTTTTTTGGCTTTTTTTTGGGGCTCCATAGATATTAAATATTGAGCATAAAGTTGGTATATTAGTTGTCAAAATTAACTATGAATTGATTAATAATTCAAATAGTAAAACAACACAAAAAACACCAAATCATCAGAATCATCAGAGAAGATTTTTCATATAGATAATATGGCCCAAATTCATAGTTAAATTTGATTAACTTTTATTAAATCAACTTTAATACTCAATATATATATATATATTACCAATATATATGGAGTCCCACACATGCAAAATTTTTAATTTTGAGATCCTATATACAAAGGCAAAAAAAAAAAAAACACTTTTAATGTAGTAATCATCATAAAAAAAACAGTTATCAAGCCATGCTTTAGGAATCAGGTAACATTAACAAAATGCGCAACAGCCCAAAAAAGTAAGAGTCAATTAAATGTTACGACGTCATCACACTAACAACAAGTCCTAATTAAAAGTACTTGCATTAAAGCACTTTCATCAACAATATGGGGCAATAAGGCATCATTCCCATCCCCCACTAAGTTCGCTCTCCACCACATGGGTAAACACACACCCAAGCCCTCCTCCTTACCAAGAAGCAAAGCATTTCAATATCACCTGTCAATCGGCCCATTGTACGTCATTATTTACAGCTTTAACTCATTTTGACCCTGCACATTCCACACTGCCTCAATTGTGACTTTTAAGAGAACAAATGCACACATAACACTAAAACAGCAGTTACCTAACAGACACAAGCTACACTTTTGCACCAAAAATAGTCAAACAGAGGTGTTGAAAAGTGCAGAAAGAAGTTGCTAAGCAAATGTATTTATATATGTCATAGAGTATCACAACACACAGTCATGACTGTGAAAATATTTTAATAGTTTGCATTAATTAGTCGTTTTCTGCTCTAATCGAGGTGATTGCAGGGCTGCCGACTCTCCTTTAAACCTATAATTTGCCATGTCTGCTAATTAATACTTGGCCTAGAGTTCATGTCTGACATAAATATGCCACCCCTTCGGTTTTTGTACAGTGCAAAGCACTTGGCAAAGAAAGTAAGTGTTTTCTACACTTTTTTTCTGATGCTTTCCAGTCATTAAATAAAATGGATTTGTGCTGGTCAAATTATCCATATTTTGCTCAATTATCAACACTTTTCAATACCTTAAACCACCAAATAAATATACTCAGGTTTTTCTTTTATGATGATATTACTATAGTTGCACTGTACACTACAGAATTTACAACATTAACCATGTTGAATGAAAGCCTCGGCTGAGCAATCTGTGCATGAAGAGGACTCCTCTGGCTTTGAGAAGCTTTAATTACAAGGTGAAAGAAGCCTTCATAACAGGAAGCGAGGGGAAAACCCGACCACTTAAAGGTAAACAGTGACACACGGCTTGTCTGTCTTATCCTAAGCAAGCTCATGTCCAGAGGGACAAATTTTGACCTCTGCCATTACGGAAATGATCTCAAATAGTAGCCAAATCTAAAGAATTTTGCATCTTTAATATGTGGAGAAGTTACATTTATACTCATAGCCTTCTAAACAACTTACATGAAAGTGCATATATTGCTAAAGTGGAAATTAACAACAAAGGCCACATTAGTCTAAAATGAACAAAGACTCCACATACCATAATGTTACACAAAAAGCTGCTTACGACAGGTTTCTATAGAGATCTTTCTCATGGAGCTATAAAAGACAATAATGAATGGGATGCTAAGGCAAATAGCTAGCTTGTGGCAAACAATGTAAAGGCCTACATAGCATCCCACAAACTCTAGTTTGAACTATACAGCTCAGAAACTCATGAAACTGCAGAGTCTTTGCAATTAGGCCACTTGCAAATTTCAAAACTGCAAATTTAAACAGACAGTCACCACATTTAGCATGATTTTAGCATGCTGGGACGCTCAATATGTAGATCTATTCCTGCTGCTGAGAAAAAACAAATGAAACCAACCTAAGCTGGGACGCGTTTCCCAAAAGCAACTATGGTCGCAAGATCTGTCATTACCAATACAGTTCAGTGGAATTAACGACCATAGTTAGCCAACGATGCTTTTGGGAAACAGACCCTGGTTGGCTGGCTTTAGCAGGTCTTCCAGCCTGGTCATAGCTGGTTAACAGGCTGGTTTTAGAGGGGGTTTGACAACTTCTTTAGCTGGTCATGCTGGTTTTAGCTGGTCAGGCTGGGAGAGCAGCTGACTAACCAGCTAAAACCAGCTGAACACCAGCTTGGTCAGGATCACCTTGACCAGTTTAAAACAGCTAAGACCAGCCAACCAACATTTTGTTTCCAGAAGGGACACTGTTGCTGTGACAAAATATAGGTATTTAAAAGGATAGTCCACCCAAAAATTTCAATTCTGTCATCATTTACTTACCCTCGTGTCATTCAAAACCTTCCTTTGTTCTGTGCATGAACATAAAGGAAGAGAAGATATTTTGAAGAATGCTAACCAAACTGTTTTAGTTCCCATTGACTTCCATTATATGGACAAAAAAATACAGTGGACGTCAATGGCAACCGAAACCGATTACCAACATTCTTCAAAATATCTTCTTTTGTGTTCCACAGAAAAAAGTCATACAGGGTTGCAACAACATGAGGGTTAAAGGTTAGGACTAAATGATGCTTTTCATTCATCAGAATTTTCATTTTTCACTACCACTTTAATCGATTGTGTTGAAATTTCGCAGAAGTGCATTTCTGAGGGTTAAATACTTTAGATGTGATGCAAGCCATTTAATCTACTAGCTGGACAAAAGGAAATACCGTATCATATTCGCAATCCAAAACTTCTCAGCAGGACGTTTTTTGTATTTACAGGGTTATTTATTTCTTCCCCATACTAGTTCTATTTGTCATTAAATGGGCTGAAAAAAGCATGTGGCGACCCCCGGAGCTTAATTATAAATTTAGCTCTAGTTTGCTCTCATGTTCTCAAATGCACAGATGTTGTTCTAATAATGTTAGATGCATTAAATACACGTCAATTTATTCGTGATCACACCATCAGGCCCTCACCAGTGTAGTGCATTAATGCAACGAATACAGCTTTACCTCAAACGCTTCCTCATCCAGGATCCTGGTTCCAAACACGGTTATACCATTGGTGTCAATTCCAGCATGGTCACTCCTGTCCAAGGGCTTTGTCAGCTTTTTCTTGCAGTCGACAATGATGGTCACGGTCTTCTTCTCAACACTGATGCCTACACGATGCCACCTGCGATGAACAGGAAGAGTAGGTAATTACAATCCCAGCAAACAGTTAAAGGCCGCCACACGTGAGACGTGCCTTACTTTAAAACCTTAGACAACTTGCCTTCATTCTTGAGATATAACATTCCTGAGTGGACCACATTCCAGCCTTCAAACTTTGGCCTTGTTTAACACTGGATTAAACTCATTAAACTCTAGACCAAATCCCCCCCGTGAGTTATTCAGCATGACAGACACCGTGAACATTGTAAAAAGTGTGTGTCAGGAAGGTAGAGTCAAAACACTGAGCTGCGGAGGGAAACTGTTGGACAGGTTTGCGGTAAGAAGCCACAGCGAGATTTCAAAGGAGTATCAATGGCACCCACAAGGGTGATCAATTTCCCATAATCCACTTCATTAGAAAGAAAAACCTTTATTCTGGCTCGTGTCTTTAAAGTACTTGGCAAACTTGAACCAAGACAAGCTTTACTGTGTCTGGAGACCAACATTTCTGGATAATTTAGCTGCTAACAGAATACAATTTACATAGTTAAGAGCGATTACGTGAATGATTGATAGATGTGTGACGGTGTAAAACCACAATATCACACCTTTATGCATTAAAACATCCTGGGAATGTTCTAGAACTCTAGTCAATTCCTGGACTTGCCAAATGCAATGATTTAAAGTCACACAGTTTCACACTAAAAATGACCCATTTTCCCAAAAGGACATACTGCGGTATCTTTCCAAGTGCCATTTTCATGAATTATGCTGATTATAATGCTGTAAACAACACAATTTAACACAAATGCTTTTCAGATTCTTTACACAAGATCACATTTCCATCATTATGACCAACTGTAATTGTATGTCTCTGAGGAAGATAAACCACAAAAACATATGAAAGTTATATTAAAATGGTGATAGCTAATCTGTTTAGCTGTACAAATGATTCTCCAAAACCACTTTTAACTGTAATTCTTCCTGCACGAGGGAACTGGAATGACAGAATTAGCCCAATTAAGGTGCATTTAACCTGAAATCCTCATCAGCACTATAATCAACATAAGCACTATAATCCCTCATGGAAATATTGCTGTTTTTACAGCAAAATACCCCACTGAACTGACACCTACAATAAAGCCTCTTAAAACCTAATAAGACAAAGCATGTCCATTGCTGTCAATTCATTTTAGTGCTTGAGGATGTCAAATTAAGGCTAAAGGGGTGTCAGGACAATAACAAGCATTTGAAATGTTTAATGCACATTTTAATACAATCACTATTTTCTAAGGAAGCATGTTCCATTAAAGACCTTAAAAACTATTTCTTCCAGCTGTGACTTTATATATTGCAATGTGACCTTTTATCTCGTAATTGTTACTTTATTTCTCATAAATGTGACTCTGTATCTCATAATGTGACTTTAATCTTGTAATTGTGACTTTATTTCTTACAATTGTGACTTCACATTTATAGTATATCTCAGATGCATTTCTTTCTCATAATTGTGACTTTATGACTCATAACTATGACTATATTTCACAATGTGACTTTTTATCTCATAATTGTTCATTTATCATAAACTCGACTTTTTTGTCTCAATGTGACTTATTATCTTGTAATTGCGACTATGTTTCACAACTGTTACACTGTATCTTATAATGTGACTTTTGTCATAATTGTGACTGTATTTCTTGAAAATTTTACTTTATATATCATAATGTGGTTTTTTTTATCTCATAAATGTTACTTTATTTCTAGCAACTGTGATTTTATATTTAACATTTGACTATAATGACTTTTTCTCTTCTAATTGTGAATTTGTTTCTCACAACAGTGTCTTTATTTCACAATATGACCTTTTATCTAAAAATTGTTTTTTTTTATATAAATGTGAATTTATATTTCACAATGTGAATTTATCTTATAATTGTGACTTTATAACAACTGACTCTGTATCTCATAATGTGACTTTTATCTTATAATTGTGACTTTATTTCTCACAACTGTAACTCTAGATGTCATGTGACTTTTTATTTCATAACTGTAACTTTATGACTTGTAGCTTTATATTGCACAATGTGACCTTTTGTCTCATTTTAAATTTTTCACTTTTTAATTTTTTTTTTTTACTTTGAGACAGTAACAGGCTTCCATAAATATATCTTAATGTTGGTAAGAGCTTCCTGATTATGTTATCCAAGAGGTCATGCATCTGCCCCAATGGATCCAACTTTCCATCTTTCTAAAATAACAGTACCCCGAAAGATCACTGCCGAGGTCAGATCACCCACGGCCCTGTCTGCTTCACTCCATCAATCCAGAGTCACAATGAGATCTCCTCTGGCTCGCCTCACAGAAGAAACAACACATAACTAATGCCTCAACAGACACCTGAAATTCTGATTTGTCTACTTGTTAACTCTCGTCAACCGAAATGACTCTAAAACAGAAATAACTTCCTCCACATATGATCGCTCAGGACTACAGTGTAAAACTCCAGCCTGGCAACAAATGACTTCCTGCTGATGACTGACCTCTGTCTGACCCTGTCTGGAGTCAGTCTCAGTCTCTGTCTCTGAGGATGGATCTAAACAGCCTAAAAAAGGCTGCTGTACATTCAACTTCGTGCTTTGTGACTTACTTTCCGTCGGCCAGGTTGAGGGAGCGGAACAGGGGGTAATCCTCCGGGGCAGGCTTGCCTGTCTGATCCTCGTACAGGAAGACAGGTGAGCGGCCCACCTCCACGCCTAGTTGCTGGACGCCTTTCTCGTTGTAGATGGACAAAAGAAAGGACTGGGTTCCAGCTTTGGGCTTGATGGTGGTTAGGATGGAAAAGTCTTCAGGGAACACACCATCTAGAAAGCAGCACAGACAGAAAACAAGCTCACTGAAGGGTTCATTGGGTTTTTGAAGTCCATCCAAACAGCTAACTGCAATGTTGAAACTGGAAACACAATGGAGGACTAGGAGTGCCACTTAAAAACAAAATAAAGGAATGAATTGATCATTAAAAAAAAAAAACTCATTTAACAAAATTTGAAATCATCTGTAAAGCATTTTAATTCATAAGCAGTTTAATTCATGCAGTTCTTTAAAATGAGAAAAACATTCAAATAAGATTTGAAATTTTATACAATTTAACAGACGTAATTTATCAGACCTTTAATATCCAGCTAAAAAGGGGTAATGCAAGAAACTTGATAATAAACACCAGATATATGGCGTTATATAGGCTGAACAGATATTAACAAGTAATAAACACGCATCTGTTCTCCACCATATAAAGAAACATCTGCAACATTAAAACCTCATTCCGATTACATAATGCATCTCAAACCTACCATAAAAACTCAGAGGACTTAGAATATGGTACACAATTTGTGTGGGGTATTTTTATTGGGGTTCATTGATTCATTTTTATTTGTACATAAAAGAGCAGCTTGGACATTCTGCAAAACATCTTCTTTTGTGTAAGAAAGTGATTTGGAATGACATGCATTTTCATTTTTGAGAGCAACTATTGCTTTAAAAATTTCGGTTCATTTCTTATGCAACTAAGCAGACAAACCATGCTGTGGTCAAGAGATTTCAGCCAAGTTCTCCTGCCGCTTAACAATACAAGCGTCTGAGTGAAACATGGCCCTGCACAATCAGGGATGGCATCTGCTGTCAAAAGCCTTGGCAACCACAACAAAGGGCACATTTAAACGTAGGCAGGATATGGAGACATGTTCATGGGGTTCAGCTTACCTGGGAAAAGCTGCTTGGTTGGGGCACTGATCTGGGCATTCTTGCCTATTTTGTAGGCCGTGTCCGGCTGTGATGCTCTTCGGTTTGTGCAAAATCCTGAAGTTTTCTGTACTCCTTCTGGGACAGTGGGAAATTCTAATACTTTTAGGACATCCACAGGTTCTGCTGTATGGGGTAGAAAATATACACAAAAATGTTAACAAATATATAAGGAGAAATGCATTCAATGTTTAGCAGATAACTTTTTTTATAATAATACGTTTAAATACTTTTCAAAAATATTGAACTAGAGAAATTGAGAAATGTGTTTTCATGATTTTAACTTAAACTTGAACAGAATGACACAAGTTTCTTACATATAGATATACAATAACTAACACAGAGTAATAAAAATGCAAGCAACTTTTCAAGATTCAACACAATTTATTTAGGATAATCTGCAAGCTATATATATTTACAACATTTGATTAATCTTTTAAAATATTTATATGCTGCAATCATGGTATCAAAGACAAATCTAGGATCAAATATAAAACAGCTTCTGAAATTTTTAAGATTTTGCTGGTTATATTTCAGTTAATGATTACCTAAATGAAGTTTCTCTAATTAGTTAGTCCTATAATAGGTTGTGGATGGTAAGCTTAATAAAAAATGCACAGTCAAATTAACCAACCTATGACCAGTGTATCACATTTGACACTGTTTTATGACCCACAACCACAAAAAAGAAGGCAATATTTGAAAATCAATCTGTTTTACTTGGCTATGCGACCAAACTCACACCATTGGTCTTCATTCCTATGAGATTTGACCCTTGTAAAATACCCGATTCCCCCTTCAACTCTTTGGAAGGTACTTCAGCAACAGCTGGGTTAAGTAAACTTGAAAAAACGGTGTCATTATGGTTATCAAAGCAAGATGAAAGACAAACACCGTTCACCCCGGATCACCCAAGAACTCAAAACCTTAGAAAGCACCATTGAGAAGAGTTTCTTCATGATTCATTGCGAATGTATGGCACATGTTTGGCCGTTGGGTGTTATCCAGAGTCTACCAATAGTGCCATATGTGTCTTCTGGGACTTGAGTGAATCTTTGGCATCTACCACATAAAACTGAACACTCAAACCGCCAAAAATAAAGGGCTGCTACATCACAAAAGGCTGGACTCATCCGAGGGAGGTCTAAAGCACTGTAATAAAGACGCTGAGGCATTCCCGCTGCAGAGAAAACATTTACCACCCCATTTAAAGCTCTAAAAAGCAAAGCCGACAAAGCATTCTTCTGCCGGTTCTTTGTGCTGAATGAAAAGATTCCCCACTATATCTGAGAGACTCAATCTGAGCTTTACGCTGAACATACAAGCTAGACAATAGGAAAACCTCAAACTCAATCAATACAATGACAGAGCTGAGAAGGAGAGTTGTTGTGAGGGATCTTCTGGAGACGTTCTCCATAGCCTCAGGCCTCATATATTCCAGATGTGGTGCTGCAGCCCAAGTCTGACCTTTTGCCATGCAAGTGCCATAGAAAAATGTCAATACTCCTAAATCCTTCAGAAAACCAACTGAGAATGTGCCGTCATTAGGAGAGCACAGCTGATGACCTGGTGTGATTTTAACCAGACTGCTGTGCAAACACACACGCTGATCTTTTTCACTGTCATTCTTTGCATTAGACAGACTGGTGTGTGTGTGTTTGTGTGTGTGGGAGAGAAGGTTGATTAGACATCGAGAGTGAATGTGGAAGGAGGTACTAACTGAGAGAGAGAGTCGCACATCATCAAGATCATAAACCTGCCATCAATTGATTCTACGGAACACCCAAAAGTGGGAGGGGCTTTTTCTACAGGAAGTTCTATAATTTGCATAAATCATTTCATTAAGAAATTCACCGTTATGGTAGCAGGACGACACAAAGGTAGGGTTAAAATAACAGACGTCCTGATGGATGCACTTTCATAGGGTCCAGAGAAATACATTTAGAATATTTTTCGAACTTTGTTTTTTTTTAGGATGATATTAAATGGAAAAAGCCGTGGACCTTTTTACCTGCTGCTCCTTGAGACTCTAATAATGAATTCAGTCAGAATCTCTCTCTCTCTTTCATCCTCTATCTCTCTCTCTCCCCCTTCTCCTCTCACTCTCCCCTCTTGACACATGCGTGCCGCTTGAACAAGACCGCATTATGCCACAGGCTCTCTGAGAGGCAACCTCACTGATGGAATTTTTTTGCAAAAAATTTTTCCCCATGTCTTTCCCCCCCTTTCGCGACTGTAGAGAAACATCAAAGAACAATAAAGCCTTTCAACCATCTGCTTCCCAAGAATACTGTTCAGTTCACCTCATTTTCCAGTATTAAAGGGACAGTTCAGCCAAAAATAAACAATTTGTTACATTTAGTCTCCTTCATGTTGCTCCAAACCCTTTCTTTCTTGCGTGAAACGCTTAAGGAAGCAGAATGAAAGTGGATGAGGACCTGATAGTGTCTAGTTCTTAAGACACAGTCTTAACATAGAGACTAAGTTTATGCATATGGAACACCACTTTTATTGTATGGAGAAGAGCAGCTTGGACTTTCACCCATAATATAAATATCTCCTTTGGTGTTCCATGAAACCAAAAAAGTCACAAATGCAGGTTTTGAACAACATGAGATTAAACCAATGATGATTAAACCAATGATTTTTTGGTTGAACTGCATGCAATTATGTAACATCAGAATGTTTGAAAAAACAGACTGAACCACATTTCTAGCCAAAAAACATGCATAGAGTTTCATCACAAAAGCATGACTTGTGAATGTAGCCCAAATGTTCTTGAGACCTGGTCGGCACCGTCTACCATAAGAGTAAGCAAAGATTTCTGAAATGTGTGCATTGTCTGAAGGAATGCACATCTGAAGTTCCTCAGCCTGAGGGGCTGAGAAAACATGTCAGTACACTGCCAGCTCAAGAGGGCACCCGACAGAAATGCCTTCACAAGCCACAAACCGCAAGGGATGTAACGCACAGCTTCAGAAGTCAAATGACATTAATACATTAATACAAGATTCATTATCAGCTTTGATAGACAAAAGAGGGTTATTAAACTCGGATCGCTCACACATTTTGGTCATATTCAAGCAACCTTAGGAAATATAGCAAATGAGAACAACGACAATCTGTTATCTTATTTACATCTGCCATTTCCGAACAACATAAATGCCTAATTTAATTTTGTAAGGACCTTTGTTCCTGTAAGGGTGAGCGAGACCTATCATAAGGCCAGGCTGGGGCCCCTGGATGGCTCCGGGCCCTTTGAAGCCTCCAAAATAATAGGGATGAGCAGAGAGGACAATCATCAAATAACGGGAAGGCACTTAGTAAAGAAACATTCCCACTGGGAAACTCATCGTGAAGACTGGGAGACATGGGAGTCACAGTGTTGCAAAAGACCCTGCTTGGACTTAGGTGGAACTAGGGTTGAATGGCGAAAGGGTGATTTTGAGTGTAACCCACTGTGATCCATGCTAATTCATTACCTGGTGGAAACTGCGGTGCTAAAGCACTTTGACTCAAAAAATGCTAAAAAGTCTATAGGATATGTAAATAAAAAAAAACTATACATATGTATGTATTCATAATCAAATTACTTGTTACACTAATGATCAGTCGATCAGTCACGCCCATTGTAAGTCGGACCTCCCAGGTCTCATTTACTATAAATCAAATTCCTATCATAATTAATGATTTTAAAATTTAAAACAGAAAAATCACCCAAATGTGGCCAGAACACTTAAGTCTTATGAGCATACATTAGTATATCAATTACTGACAATCAAAATTTAGCTCTCTTTGAATACACACAATTAGGCTCACAATCTCATCCCTAGAATCACACTATTCAGGCAGATACTTTTTTTCATTTTCTTTCCCTAAATGTAAGGCATGGATGTAAAACCCTGAGGAATTCCATCCTGCTAACCCTGTCCACACACACCTAACGGACCACAGGTTCAAACAAAGAGCTTTTTTCCCCCCCTAAAGTAAATCCTAAACTGTCTCTCCATGACACTCTCTTGACACATTCCACCTCTCCACCCTCCCATAGAGTTTACTAAAGTTGTAAATATGCAGAAACAAAATAAAATTGCATGTATTTTTAAATAAAAGATTAGGAATATGCAAATTAAATGGACAGATGGTGAACAAACCACGTCGTGCGCAGAGACTGCTTGTTAGTAAATAAGTAGATACTTTCACTACTAACTACTTCAAAGTAGGATCAGACAATGTTGTTTAACACTGTGATCATGATCCAAAGTCTAGTTTTGTTATGCACATACTGTAGATATGTAAAGACTGATTTATCTTTATCTGTTATATGTGCATAAAATTGCATGTATTGAATGCTCTTTTGGGGAAATAGTGGGTTTATTTTAACGAACTCCGCAGACTCTTCTTCATTTTAGTATTACATTGTTTTTTGACTTCTTGGGCACTGGTAATATTATATCTTGCAGCACATACACATATACAGGATGAAGATCTGCGATCACCTGTCTAAATCAAACGCGTAAAAATCCGCAAGCGCAAATGCGCATCGCCTATCTGACAGTCCCTACAACTTCATCAAAAGTTCGGAAGTTTATCTTTCCTTACCTGCTCTGACATTTGGAGCCTGCAGAACCAGGACGAGGGAAACTGTGATGAATTTGAAAACAGTGGAATCCAAAAGCCACTTTTTCGTTTTCCACATTGGGGACCACCTTGGCCTCTCCATGGTCGGGCGCCCACAAATTGCACAAAACCCGCGGCGACCTCTGCTTATTTGAAAATGATGTCCCTTCTACAATCCCAAATGTGCCCGATCTGCTCTAAACAGCCATAGGTGAGGGGTATTTTGTCTCGCCGGGCCCCCTTCGATCCTCCTTTCCTTGCGCCCAGCCTTCAGACTGAAGGGATTCGGGCTTTAATCAAAATGAGACGCGGAGCGCTCGATCGCCTCACAGTCAAGAGGGCTGGACTCAGACCCTGGATTACAGGAAAATGACAAGGGAAAAATACCCCGATTAGCAAATCACGGGGCTTGAAAGTTGGCTAGGGATCCACCCATCAGTTTT